>JAJHQE010000230.1:0-25193 GCA_020826895.1 Aquilegia kansuensis
AACTTGCTATAGCCAACGCTGACATGAGAGATAAAATAGCTACACTCATCTGTTTTTTTGTTTTTAGCATTCCTTACACTATCCGTTTCCTTGGGGCCTGGTCCAGTACAGGAATTGATATTTTCTGCACCCAGGACTCGGTTAAAATTTAGATTCTGGAAAGTAAGAAGTGGTCAATTTCATTTATTTTGGGGCTTCGTTTGTGTTTTTAAGGACCCTTGATATAATCTTGATTAGAGGATTTACATCGATCTGTAAAATGTCCAAGGCATAAATGCTAAAAATGCGGTATACAGTGAAACCTATCTAAATGCACACCTATATAAAAAGGGCAAAAAATATTAATCTCATATTATGTGAGAAATTTTGACTTAACCCCCTTATTTTCCACGTTTGAATAACCACCCCCATTTGTCCAAGTTTGAACTTTACCCCTTTTTGTCATCTTCCGTCCAAGTTAAAACCTCTTCTTTAGACTTAACCCTTAAAAAGGAGGGAAAGATATTTTAGAAAAAATATAAATTGTGTCAACTTGGACTGACGGAGGAGGGGTAAAATCCAAACTTGAACAAATGGGGGGTATTCAAAACATGGACAAAAGGAGGGATTAAGTCTAATTTTCCCATATATATTAGGGATAAGCTTATTTTTACTTTTAAACCACACCCTCTACAAATGTACATTATTTTGTAGTCTTAAGGCTATGCATTTAGACAGGTTTCACTATAACATTTTAGAGGAGAACGTACAACTTGGTCAACATACCTATATAATGTGGCACTCAAAACTTTGGTCGACATACCCATATAATGTGGCGCTCGATCTTGAGTTTGGGATGAGTGAGGACAAAATCTCGGGATGTTATAACACGAAAGGGTGAAATAGGCTGATGACCCAAATTTAGATCACTATTTGAGATTGCGTTAGAATCCAAAATATGGAGCTAAGCCGGAGCAATGTGTTGCTATGTATGCACAGTGCAACCAAGCATGCGGTAACCATTGATGTCATTTTATTTGGAGTTCATATGACTTTCGTTTATTTTGGCATCCCTTCATTGCTTGGCGGTGAAGAAAACAATACATGTGAGGTGATGGATTTAGAATGCTAAAAAAAAAGTCTACAATGAGAATACTCAGAGTAGGCTTGAAATTGGGCTGGTTTTTGTGTAATGAGCGCCCAAGTAATTGAAGCATTTTACTAATTTGGATTTGGATATTAATTAGATTAGATAAAGATTAGATAAGTGGTTGGCTTAATTGTGCTGGATATCCTTAAGAATCTCAAGGATAAACAAAATGTGTTACTTAAGAGTCTCATTATTAGAATGCTAAATAAGAAAAAATGGTCTCCCACCAACACTACACATCATGAACTTCATACCAATAGGTTGATGCAAATATACAGCTTAAGCCACACTAAAACACCACATAGTGGCTAGTGGAACCACTAATTGTTTTGATTAAATTGATATGTGAACAGATCTGATTATAACATTTCCAGTACCAAAATAAAACAGTTTATTTACAGATGATATTGCTAAAGTGGATAGGAGTAACGCTACTAGGCAACACTGCAATATATATACCTGTTGTGTTGCAGAGTTGTGCATCCTAGTGGCGTCACTCCTTATGACTTTTATGAGTGATGCTATTAAATCAATACCAAAATCTGAAACTAAATCCAGCTACCTGATTGTTGAACTAATCAGATTGATAGATTAGTTCGGGATCCTGGTTTTGTTAGGCATTAAACCAACCTGTCAACACTCTTTACACAGGGTTTCAAAAGTATAGTTTATACTATAGTACCAATATAAAGCAAGAAGAAGTTCCCAAAACTTAGTAATATTGTATATTTTGAGTATGGTAACGTTATCAATCATGTGATGACATTAATATGTGACCTGTGAGCTATGACTGTGACCACCAAACATACCCCATTTCTTAAAAACTATCTGATAACCATATGTCCATATATCGGACAATTGGACTATTCGTTACACAAAAATAACTTTTAGTTGCGATTAATTATTCAGGTAATTCGAATTAAACAAAGAGTAAATGATCTGATATAGCAAAATAGATAAAAAAATAGATTAATATTAATTTAATTAATATACTTATATATATTTTTAATAATTTAAATTGTATTAACACTAATACACCAAATTCCATCGGAACTTTAAATTATGCCTGGTTGCATTAATGAATATATTTATCAAAAAGAAAAAAAAAATGTAGAAATATATTCAAAGCCGTGTATCCAACATGGCCATCATCATCTTCATGGAAAAAACATGGCCATCATAACTCATAACAGCAGTTTCCACCAGTTTGGTACTCTCAGTTTCTTATTGCTTGCGTTTTGGTTTGGTGTTGGGTTAATTGTAATCATTGTCAACCTTACTCTAAATACATAATTCAATTGATTCTAATTAATTAACAATTACTAATCTCAGTTTCTTAATTTAAACAAAAATATATTAGATTGAAGAAACAGCTAGAATTAGTTGTTGAAAATATGCATAGTGGTTCCCACTTTCCCAACCTCTAAATGTCTGCAGATCTCCTACTACAGTAATCAAATATTCCACTCAACTCCAGGCTTATTTCACCGCCATATGTCTAGATTGTCCACGTGGTGTAATGCGATTGATGTTTTATTAAGTTTAATTAACTACTGGACTACAGTATTCATACTCCATTGGTCCAATAAGCAAAACCAGCTGTTACTACTCTTCAAATCTGATCGTTGAAAGCTTCTTTGGCAATCTCGTTTTCCTCAACTCAAAGTGTTTTACAAGTTCTGATCTTTTTGTTCTGTGGAGTGAACAGAAAGAGATAGAGAGAGAGAGAGAGAAGAAATCTCAACTTCAGGTATACTTGTTACCTCGTTTTGTTGAATCTCTCTTAGAAGTTTGGGTTTCTGTTAAACTTATTTTTGTTGGGTTTGGTGCAATTTTTTTTTTTTTTTTTAATCATTATGGACGGTTATCACTCGTTTTCTGTGTAGATCTCTTGCAATTCTACATTTCTTGAAAAATATATTTGGGCTTTGCATTTTTCTTCAAGATCTTTCAGTTTTAGCTTTTGGGTATAGCATCATTTGTTTTTTGGCTTAGAGATTTAGAGTGAAGTTTGGTTTTTTCTTTGAGAATTTTGAATTTTAGTGTCTGGGTATTGCTTCAATTGTAAGTTAGACTTCAAATTTAGAGTATAATTTGTTTTTTTAGTTTTTTTATTGTGTGGAGTGGGTGAATTTGTTGGTTTCCTTCAAAGCAAATACTCTAGTTTGAATCGAGTTCACCTGTCGTTTTTTTTTTCCTGTTGATCTGTTTGAAAGAAATTTATTCTACATATTTCATATTGTTTTTCTTTGTAATTTCTTATAAGATTTACAGTTACAATGTAATTTAGATTGTTGGTATATTTGATCTGATTTGGAATTGCAATGTTGTGTTTGTTGTATGTGTTAAAGATCAAATTGTGGTATGATAAAGAGATGGGAAAGAAAGGAAACTGGTTTGGTGCAGTAAAGAAAGCTTTCAGCCCTGAATCTAAGGAGAAGAAAGCCCAGGTTTTGGAAAGATCCTTTCTTATTTCCCTTCATGAATTTCATTTTAATGTTTTTATTTATACTCTTTTTTTTTAAATGTTATTCTGTTCATGATCAGAAATCCAGCAAGTCGAAGAAGAAATGGGGTTTTGGAAACAAGAAACACGAGGATTCCTCCTCTTCGGTTGTAGAAGCTGTAACAGTCCCTCTCCTCCTCCTCCCCCAATTGAGGAGTTAAAACTGGTTGAAGCAGAGAATGAACAGAGCAAACATGCTTACTCAGTAGCACTTGCCACTGCTGCAGCCGCTGAGGCTGCGGTAGCTGCTGCTCAGGCAGCTGCTGAGGTTAGGCTCACAACTGTTCCTCGGTACCCAGGGAAAACACCAGAGGAGGTGGCAGCAATTAAGATTCAAACTGCGTTCCGAGGATACCTGGTAATAATCTTGTTCACTCAACTGCAATTTATAACAGCAATCTTTCTTACTAAATTGACTGGAAATTCCAACACAGAGTTATTGAGTCTCCTACATTATAGGCTTTTCATTTTGTTTGTAATGGAGTAGGCGCCGAACATCGTTTTTTCAAAGCCATTAGACTTAATTCTGTCCATGTGCACTTTTAGGCATTGATGATGATTCTCAAATCATCTGCATGTACAAATGATTTGCCATCTACAAGTCTGACCTGTCAGAAAAAATAAATAAACGAAATAAGGAGGAATATTGATTTCTATTTTTAGATATTATGATGAATTTTATGAAAGGAGTCTTACTTGTAGTTGTTCCTGTTCTCCTCTGGTTCAGGCAAGGAGGGCATTGCGTGCTTTGAGAGGGCTAGTTAGGTTGAAAACTCTGATTGATGGACAGTCTGTCAAACGCCAAGCCACAACAACCCTGCGATGCATGCAAACACTAGCTCGTGTACAGTCTCAAGTTCGTTCAAGGAGGATCAGAATGTCAGAGGAGAACCAGGCTCTCCAGCGGCAGCTCCAATTAAAGCACGAGAAAGATCTCGAGCATTTGAGAGCTTCTGTAAGTGCTTTGAGTTTTTTTTTTTTTAATATTATCCTATATTTAATATCGTCAACTTTGTTTATCTCTTTAAATTTCAACGGTTTTTGTATTCTAGAAATCACTGGCCTGTGACCATCGTCCACATGTATAGAGTAAATCATTGATAAGAAATACCTTGTGTTGATTCCAGTTTCATATGAATTTAGCATCCAATTTCAGGGTTGTTTTTTTTTCCTTGTTAAATGATTTGTCTGAACTCTAAAGTATTTTACAAAATTTCCCTTTATAGACTATCTTTCAACATTTCAGTAGTGACAACCAATGTGTGAACAATGATAACATTAGGTTTGCCAGCAAAAGTATATCAGTTAGTGGGGTCATGTGTTTACGATATGCCTTCTTGCTTTCAGTTTTGCCATCACTTAAAAGTATTCATTGATTTGATAGCTTTAAATACGAGAACAATGAAGGAGTTTTATTAAGGGATGTCATGGCCTGGCTTCATTAAATGACTACGATTTTCGTCTAAAAGTCATCTAATCGTCTTATTATTAACTAAAAGAGGTTTTTGGATTGAGCTCTATGCATTGATTTCTGCACAGATGGGTGATAACTGGGATGATAGTATTCAGTCCAAGGAGCAAATTGAAGCAAGCCTGCTAAGCAAACAAGATGCCGCAATTAGAAGAGAGAGCACTTGCTTATGCGTATTCTCATCAGGTAACTCATCATGTTAGTATTATATGAATCTAATGGGCTCTTCTGATCTTTGATCTTCAATTCTTTATTACTTTTGTACGTCAATGCTCTTTTCTTCTTGTGCAACCTTTCTTGGACCAATTGTTTGCTGTAACTGGAACATATATTTAAAAACCGCTAAAAGTTTGGCAAGTGCACTTATAGTTGGCAATGCGACATTTTATAGGTACTAAATATCGACTATTTATACTGTTTCTAAGTCTACTGAGTTAATGAGTGGGGTGATCTAACTAGGATTACAGATGTCCTGATTCATCCATCTTTCATAATATCTTGTATCTTGATTTATGTTGCCTCTATATTGATGTGAACTAGGTTCAGTAACTTGTTACTGAATAAATTCAAAGACTGACTTTATATCCATGATAGAGATCATCAAATCTCGTCTCTGATAATAAGTGGAAGTAACCTGAAATATTTTTGAACATATAAATGCAACAAGCTTTGTTGATTGTTCAATAAATATGTTGGGGTGTAACTCATATGTTATTGAATATGCTAATGCAGCAAGCGGGAAAGAATGCGCGGTCCGCAAACCCAATGTTCTTGGACCCAAACAATCCTCAATGGGGATGGAGTTGGTTAGAGCGGTGGATGGCAGCCCGACCATGGGAGAGCCGAAGCACGACAGAGAAAGAACCGAATGACCATTCATCTGTTAAGAGCACAAGCTATAGTGTTGGAGGAGGAGACATAAGTAAATCGTATGCTCGACGGGACTTCAAGGTTGAGAAACCATCTCCAACGGGGAAGAAACCTAGTCGCCAGTCACCTTCAACTCCTACCTCCAGGGCCGCATCTATATCATCTGTGGCTGGGAAAATAAAGTCAGCAAGCCCAAGAGTAGGTGTTTGGGGCCCAGATGATGACTCACGGAGCATGCTCAGTATGCAGTCGGACCGCTACCGACGACATAGTATTGCTGGATCATCAGTGAGGGATGACGAGAGCCTAGCAAGTTCGCCATCAGTACCCAGCTATATGGCACCGACTGAATCTGCAAAGGCCAAAGCCCGACTGCAAAGTCCATTGGGGGTTGAGAAGCTTGAAACACCAGACAAGGGTTCGGTAGGGTCTGTGAAAAAGCGATTATCCTTTACAGCTTCCCCTGGTCCAAGAAGACATTCAGGTCCACCCAGGGTAGATAGCAGTTCCATAAAGGAAATTACCATGCAGACGGAAAGTGTGAGCAATGGAGGGAGCAGGTAGGCTGATTCATCCAAACAGTTGACAAAGACCAAACTGATATGAATTAGAGAGGTTGAAGGAAAGAAAGGTACATAAGAGATGGGGTTGGATCTCATCTGCTACAACTATAATTCTAATTTATTGTGCAGTAGGGATTGGTGTTGTGGTGAATTCTAGGGGAAGGAAATTATTCACCCAGTTACGGTCTTGTTATGCAATTTATTTGTTTCTTTTATTGATCGATTGGGTTCTTGGTCATATGTTATTTGTTGAATACTAAGAACCCAAATCATTGCCTTGATTTGTGATTCAACATGAACGATTGTGATGTACCTGTTCTTTGTCTACAAGGTTATTGTTAGTCTGGTGAGTTTTACACAATAATAAAAACATAATTCTGTGAGGTTGCCGATATTTGTTAATGCTGCTTTAATTGTGGATAGCCTTTCAGAACTTCATGTAAACTTATAAGTTATGTTTTGGATTCAAGGTTTCTCTTCCTACATTAAATCCCACAGAAATAAAGCAAGTCTACTTTAAAAGTTGAAAGAATAGAAATGCTTTATGAAACCTGATGTGTAAGCAAAGATTTTGCTCTGGAAGCCTTAGCTTTCCTAATGAACCAACAAAGCACTATTCTAACCACTAAATAATGGGTTTGTTGGTCTGAAGATGTTATACAGCCACCTACATTTCGGAAGAAGACAGACAGAGGCTAATCCATCACCCTCAAGTGGTCCATATCGTCTACTTGCCTCTGCCTAGGTACATTGGTCATTTTCTTCTCACCTGTTTGCTTAATCTTTGGCTTTTGTTCTGACTTGCACAGTAAAATCATATGACATTTGTTTCTTTCTAAATTCTAATCACAACATGTATTAGACAAATTGTTTATAGCATTAAATTGAAAGCTGTAATGGTTAGAAAATTGGTAATGTGGTGAATAGTGAAACAGACAGCTTCCTACCTATCATATATTTCATAATTTTCATAGAACACACACAAGCTTCATTTGTCAATTTACAGAAGTTTCTGCAAGGATTGTGAAGTTCTAACAGAACTGTAGTTTTATAATGACTGTTTTTTTTTTGCTGGAAGTTTTATAATGACTTCAGTTCAGGACATATGTGCTTCATGGTGAGATCATTTTTTGAAAATGCAGATACCCTATATTTTTTATGAAATTTAGGCAAAAAACTTGATTCAAATGTTTATGCAAGATTCATTGATTTAATATTTAAAGCTTCAGCATAATGCATAATAATCACTGAATGTCCTACAGATGGAATTTGACCCTTCTACTAACAAAAATTTGAGCTTCTCACTGAAACATATCTTGTCCTACAGATGGAATCTGGCTGATCTAACACAACAACTTTGTTGGGGGAAAGAAAAAGCCATAAATTGAAATCATACTCTACTTCTTGTCTTACAATGTTTTGTTTTATTGGATTGCTAGTTGTAATTAATGATATTGAGGAATAAAATTTAGTGTACATTAAAAACAAGAATATTGCACAAAAATATCCCAACTCCTAAAACCTACAGAAGTTGCATTCCTAAGAAACTGCGATTGGCTGTTGCAAATTAGCCTTCTTGGTATTTGAGTTTGAGTCTCCGATAAAATCTTCCATATTGTATACGACAGTAATATAAAGAGAACAGCTAGGGCATCGAGCGATTTCTTCTCCTGTTCTCAGCTCTTCTTTGGTGATCTGGAAAAGGTCTCCACAGGGACAGGGATAAGTGAAGGCCTGGAGCTCCTCATTCCATTCCATGTCTTCAATCTCCACATCGTCATATGACATCCTTAGTTCCTTACTTTGTTCTCAAATTCAACACAGACAATTTAGGATGTGTACTGAAATCACCAATCAAATGAAACAACAATTAGCCATTAAATTCACCTCATCCTTGAGCATATTATAAAGAGCATAGCAGTTATGTATACACTATAAAGGATATCCAAAAACCATCATAATGAATAATACAATACATCAAACAGAAAAATTCCCAAGTATGTGAGAGTGCACTAGTTTGTTGTATTGATGATGCTCATGTAGTATATCCCAAGCTATGTTTTCTAGTAACACAATTTTATAAAGGATCAGAAATAGTTTTCTAGGCTGCATTTCATCAATAGAGGCAGTTATAACTGCTCAGAGCCCAGTGCAAACTTCATCTTACCCACAATCAAATAAAACCAACTTGGTAAGAGGGGATCCTCAGAAAGTAATGCTTGTACTTTTCATCAAAATTGAAAAGGAACTCAGGTCTCAAAGATTTTTTTTTTTTTTTTAGCAAAATCATATCCTTATCGTCCGGGGTCACCTAAATAACAATTGCTCCCTCATCTTCTAGATTCAGGTAGCTCAAATAAGCCTCAACAAGACCTACATGTTAAGAAAGAGCTTGACTGAGAGCTACACCAGCCTCCACACCAAACATGTTGTCCCTTATATCAAGCTTCTTCAAACTAATACATGTATTCAGTGCCTCAGTCAGAGCAATGCCTCCTTCAGAGCCTGCCTTTGTCGAGGAGCACTCGAAATCTTCTAAAGCAGGAGATCGCTATACAACCTCAGAAATAGCTATTGCTCCCTCATCCCCAGTCATATTATGATGAAAATGAAGGACTTTTAGCATCTCTGTAGATGGGATTAGCTCGCGAACTGCTCATGCAGCTTCCTCAGAGACACCATCGTTCATCAAATAGAGCTCCTCTAGACTACTCTGGGTCTAGTCTAGGATTTCGGGAGAGCTTCAAATGCCCGAACACCCTTTTCACCCAAGGCATTGTTTGAGAGATCCAAAAACTTCAATACACAACCTTCCAGGGCTGAGGACTGAGGAGAATATGTTCATAACTTCGATCGCTTCTTCTTCTGGTCGTCCTGCAATAAATCTGATAGGTCTACCTCTGTTAACTGATCTTTAAGGGATACTAAAATGGGCTCTGCAACACGAGCTACACAACGTCCAAAGCTTCTATTGCTGAAACATATCTTACTGTATGAATTGCCCTTCTCAGATAATGGTCTCAAAATCTCCTCAGCTTCCTCTGCCTCAATAAATGCCCGCCGGCCACCAGATATATTCATATATCAAAAACTGTGACACGGAAATCAACTTTCTCCATGGTCTGTGGACCCTTTTAAAAACTTCAAGCATATGCTTGCTGGACTCTTTTGCATAAAGTTGCACTGCAGAACTTCCATCACCATCAGGCTCCCTTTCATAGTGCTCATTAGCAGCAGCAAAGGCTGTGTCTTCTATTTGTTTAGCATTCTCTTGAGCCTCTGCTGTGCTCAGGATGCCATATTTCTTGGAAAATATGGATAGCATTGAAAGATTTTTTGTCATGCGCTCCACAAGCATCAGTCTTGTACATTGGCTAAGTGGCCAGAATTTTATTGAAAACGAGCGTTGGTTAATTGTGGTTACCGTGCTCCTTTCTTCTCCAAGAGATAGAGATAGAAAGAGAGAAGGTTCCGGTGTTGCTGTGTACGTGGTGATGGTGTTGATTCTGGAGGGTTGCTGCTCCAACTTCAAGACCTTCTAACAAAATCGAACTATTAAAAATTAGAAAAGGGTTAAAAGCTCAGCTGCAACCCCAATTTTGCTAGCGTGACTGCCGCAGTGACCTTTGAACTTACTGCTTAATATAAAACATACCACGTTACATCTGCACTATGGGCTACCTTTAAACCGGTTTTACAAAATCAAAGAAAATCTTGTGTTTCTTCTCTTGCAGGTTCTTATAACATGGTTTTCTACCCTTCTTAATCAGATTGAAGTTTCGAACAACTTAATCAAATTGAAATCTTTACTCTTATTCTCAAATGAAGCTCAAGTAGTCAAGTTCTTAGCACCTTGGTCACTCGAAAATTATAATCTGTCGGAATTATTTAATCTTCTTCTCTCTAACCCAACACAATCATAACACTTATATTAGTGTTACTTGATTTTCTTTGTGGTGAATTTGGAGTAATATTAGGTTTATACACAAATCTACATAAATTTCTTTTGAAATTAATGTATAACAATTCCTATAGGAAGAGCAAGACTGATTAACTTACTTAGATAAAGGATTGTAGACAAACTAAAAAAAAATTAAGCCAAGTTTTGATTTTCATGCCATCATAGTATCCTGAAAGTAAATTGAGAAAGATAATACTACTTAAAAAATATATATTCTTAATTCAATACAGTTTACAAGCTATTGTAATTGTAATACTGTAGAATCATCTAAACAACAAGAATCACAAATTTTTTATACATCAATTCCATAAAGCTTTAAATAAATAACACAGAACAACAACAACAGAACAAAAGATATATAAAGAAACAAAATCAATCAGAAATCGGCTTACCTTGTTTACCGACGGCGAAGATTCGCCGGAGATTATGACGAACAAGAAAGCAGAAGAAAAGAAAAGTAGCTAGGGTTTCGAGTGAAAATAAAACGCACGTGCATAGGACATGCACATTCACTAAGTTCGGTACAAACCAACTAATAAGTTCCTTATCCAACGTAAAACTGTAAAAGTTTTCTGCTTGGCTTGGCTGTTGGGGTTCGCCGGTTTTAACGGCTAGTTTTCTTCCGATTCCTTTACCCTAGAAAGTAGAAATGCTCGAGTCACCAGTGATTCAATCACCAGGTGACTCTCCGATCCATTCTTCTCAAGCCTCTAACTCATCACCATCGATTCCAATTGAGATTGTGAGTGAAGAAGAAATGGCACTCATTGAATCTGCTTTATTGCTGTTAAAAGATCTTCATTTTCATCTTCAATTCATATCTCTAAGTCATTATCACTATCATTTCTTCATTCAATGTAAAAATGTTAGATCAATTGAATCTATTTCAATTCATTCTAAAAGAAGATTATCAACTTGTTCACAAGATGTAAAAGTTGGAGATATTGAAGATTTGGGAAATTCTGTGAATACCCAGAAAAAAATTAGAAAACTTGATTCATTATTGCATCGATTTAGAAGGAAAAGGCACTTTCGGTTACTGATATGGTTCAATCGGTAAGAAATTTTCGATTTTATTGAACTTGTTGTTAGCTTTTCTATGATAATAAAAAAAAAAAAAAAAAAAAAAGTATGTTCTTAATGTTGATGAATGTGATCGAGAGAACTAAGTTTCAGTAGGCTAGTGCATGTGTTGAAATGCAGAAGCGGGAGAACAAGAATATAGTTGTAAATTGAGATGAAAAGACTCATTTGGCTAGTTAGATTTTTAGATTAGAGTTTTTAGTGCAACTTCTAGGTGCAGATCGATTAAGTGATTAATGTAATAGTTGTACATTAATCTTATATGTTTCATGCTAATTAGTATCACAATGTCCTAATGTTTAAGATAGAAGGTCATACTTGCTGTACTTTCTTCACTTCAGGAATGGTGTCAAAAGCAAATGGAATTCATACTTCTTCGCGTAAGCCTAAAGCTACTGAAGCTATGAAAGCTGGTACTGAGCGCCATGCGAAGCTTGAAGCAGAGGTGAGGTTTAAATGCTACATGTCATGATCTGTTTTGTTGGCCTTAGAAACACATGGACTCTGTTAAGATCTTTATACTAACTTCTTGCATGTATAGTTCGTAAATGAAATTATAATAAAATATGATATTAATACACACATTTCACATAGGTTTATGGTTTCTCAAGTATTGAAATATGTATGTAAATACAATAATACCATCACTTGAAAATGATGTCATCTCATCTGTAGAGTAAATTACGTACATGCAAGAAATAACTCTATAGCTTATGCCCTTGGTACTGAATAACTTATTATATGTTGCAACCTCACCCAATTGCACCTCTATTCAGTTGTTTTCTTGAAGAGTGCATCCTACCCACTTATAGTCTTATACTGCTAAAATTTGTAGAAAATTATTTAGGTTTTTGTTCTAAAGTTGATCTTCTTTATGTCATGATAAGTATCAAAATTAAAGTAATTTGATCTGGTTTGCTCAGTTTCTTTCAGTTTAATTTGAGCCTTGACAACAAATAATGATATATTCGTGTACCTTTGTCACATTCTTACTTTTATATCTGGTGTATGCTTCTTTATGTTTCGGATATCACATCGTATGTCTCATGCTTTTGTGATAATTTATATGTAATCATAATTTCTAACATCGTACCATATTGGGTAGCAGGTTGTACAGAAGATAAAAATTCATGTAAAAGAAATTGAAGATTCCTGGGCTCTGAAGTTAATGAATTTTATTGTTGGTGCAAATCAATTATTATTTGAAGGATTAACCCGTGAGCTTCCTGTGTAAGTTGGGCCTATTCAGTTTTATATACCATGTAGTTGAATTCCATGAAGTTGTTCTTTTGCCGCATTAGTTTTGTTTGAAATGATTATTTTATGATAAATTTACGTAATAAATGAACTATACAATGAGTCAGCAAGTTTGGTGTGTAAAACACGGTTTTGCAATAAATGGGTTGTTAAGGCAGAACTGCAGAGAGTATAGTGATCAATTATTATGGATCTAGGACACCTCCAGAGTTAGTTTAGGGAGTGAAATTGTTCAAATTAAATAAGCATTGGCAGTTGAATC
The DNA here is from genome assembly GCA_020826895.1 of Aquilegia kansuensis. Taxonomy (NCBI): domain Eukaryota; kingdom Viridiplantae; phylum Streptophyta; class Magnoliopsida; order Ranunculales; family Ranunculaceae; genus Aquilegia; species Aquilegia kansuensis. The sequence continues at coordinate 13,103 of JAJHQE010000230.1, forward strand.
TGTTCATATGGTGGATTTTAGGAGCTTAGTTTACCAAGGAATATAACTTGGAGGATTCAAATGAATAAAATTTATAAGAAAGAAAAACCATTTCCTTTGCAGGGAGCATTTTCTAATAGAGTATCTATATTTAATTTCAGAATTGGCTATCTAGAAGGTGTATGGATGGTGGGAGTGATTGATGAAATCCGACTTCCTATAAATGAATCTGTTCAAAGCCCTTTTTTAGTAGAAAACAAAACTCGTTCTCGAGATACTCTTCCAGCTGAAGCACAAAAGAGAAACAGCAAGTAAGTATCTTCATACACGTATTGTCTTGCACCTGACATATTGGGTGGGTTCTATATAAAGCGCTCTGTAATCCTTTGATTTTCCCATAACTTTGTATCTTTAAAGTTCCGGATTATTTGAGGGTAAACGGCTGATTCGAACCATTTTTTTTTTCCGTTTGCAGGCTTCAGTTAATGTGTTAAAGTACATGTGGGACAATATAGTTACAAGTAACTTCCCTGCCAGCCGATTTTACACCTTTTACGGGTTAAATTCTCATTTATTTTATCACAAGAAGTTCAAGACCTTGCTGCTGCGTCAGGTTTTCCTGCAAATGTATATACTCTTCATCCTTAGAAGTCACAAACTTTAGCTTGTGACTTGTTGTTTTCTTAAATGTTTCTGTGAGATAAGTCGAATGATATGTGGGACAAGATATTTTAAAAAAAAATATGTGGGACATGTAATTGAATTTCTTATACTATATTTTGGTAAATTACGAAGAAAGAATATGAGCACTTTAACAAATCAAACATCTCAAATGATGGTGATTTTCACTTTGATTCACTTATAAATGGTTAATCTTTACGACAATAGCTATAGACTTACAGTACTTTCCAATAATATTTGATGAGAGTATTTAGGTTATTTTTTCTGGGTAGACCAGCTATTGAATGTTCTTTTCTCAGCTTATATTATTTTTGTGCAGACCCTTGATATAGTAATGTACTACAGGAATACATGTGCCGTTCTCCCTCCTTCTCACAATGAGCTTCTTATAAGGTAATAATCATTAGGATTTTATGCTATCTCCTACTTGCAGTTGCCCGGTACATCTTAAGTAAAATATTTTGCAAACAATTTCTGTATCGCAGCAATGAAATTATCTTATGTAAGAGTAGATGAGGGATCTTTAATATTTCAAGACTTTAATATTGGGGATTTATAGCACCCAATATGAGTCTAGGCATAATATTGTAACCTTCGATTCTTTAATATAATGTTTGGTTATGAGTTTAGTTCTATGTTCACATAACACTGATGAAAGTACCCAGGTTGAACTCATTTTTATGAATCTTGAATGTCATGTTTGTATTCGTTGGTAGAGCACCCTTGTGGCACTTACAAAGTTTCCTTTCCAAGAAGGCCTCTTTCAAACTACTTTTTTTTGGTACAGATATGAATTTCAAAGAGATCATTCATTATTGGCGAGAGAAATTCACATATGACCCTGCTTGGCTCATGAGTCAGTTAAGGTGCTCTCTTGAGTTCTGGTTGGGAGAACAGGAAGCAAGTTATGTCTCACCGGATGAAAGGTGGAAATGTCGATTCTGTAACTTCGCCACCATTTGTCCTAACAACTCTACGGAGAGCGAGACAAAACAGGCAGAGACTGAACTGGATACAGTTTCAAAGACAGAGATAAGGCGTCCCTCCTGAACCCGATTTTTTGCTAAGTAGATATGTACAGAATGTCAATTGTAAGCTTATTTGCCGCATTGTTATTATTGGCTGGATACACGCCCTTGTAACTTCAAGGTGACAGGTGAGAGAAGCCCAAAGGCGTCCCACCTGAACCAGATACTGAAGTAAATTAAATTGTATAACATGTCAAATCTATGTAGGCTTATGTGCCATTTACCAATTGTTGTATCTTGGTTAGAAACTAGAATATCCTCATTTGCTTGTTGAGGATAGATTATGTTGTAACCCACTATTTATAATTGAATCTGTTATCTATAATTAACAATGAAGTAAACTTCACTTTTTTATTTGAGTTATTTGGATTATATATATCTGGACAATTGTTATTGCATTTATTTTCAAATATTGTAACGATGATCTTTGTGTCGTGAAGATTAATATACCATCGTATTTAAATTTGGTTTAAATTCCAACCTTATCACTTTACCTAGAAGCTTATTGTTCTACTCCTTGTCGATTCTTTTGGAATAATGGTTAACTTCTAATCAGTCTTCATTGAGCTGACTCTTGTCAATCCATTTTTGCTATCAATTCACTCACCAATTGTCAGATCTGACAATACAGTCTCAGACTCTCAGATCTGACCAATGGGCCAATGTGGGGTTATATGTTGGGCCTTAATTAAAGCCCATATAACAAATTTTCGTAAAGATGACGTTGGACAGTTTCGATTCTTCTAATATCGCTTGCTCAGTTGCTCTGCAGTCTGCACCGGTAAAACTCGTCTAGAAGGTTCTAAAGAATGGGTGTTCAAAACTCTACTGATCAACGAAAAACAATCGAATTGAATGCTTAGTTCCATGTTTTCAGATAGATCGTCACGCACAAATGGTAAAATTCTACTCTCTCTCTCCTCTCTCTCTCTGGGTTCAATCGATTCATTTAAATTTGACTGAATTCGATCCTAATTTGTCTGATGAAATGATAAGTATGTTTTGGTGAAATGTTTTATGGGAATTCGATGGACAGGTGTTTCTTTGATTAATCGTCAGAAGATTGCTTGTTAATATTTGTTATGTTTTTTGGGAATTGTGAATTACTTGTTTTTAAAACTACATTTGCTTGATATATTCAAGTGAGAATGAAGAACTTGAACTTCTAGTAGAAATAAAACACAACTGATTACAGATATTATTATTATTATTTTTTCCCATGAGTTCTATCATTATGTCTTTTACTAAATCTTGGATGTGGAACAGGCTACACCGTTTCTAGTTGGAGTTGCAGTAGCTACCACTGCACTTGCTGGCAGGTATGGAATACAAGCGTGGCAAGCATTTAAGGCACGGCACCTAGAATGCGCAAATTTTATGAAGGAGGTTTTCAGGCCACAATGCCAAAAGGGAAGCTGCTCTTATTCTTGGTTAAGGTAATTAAGCACCTTTTGCTAAATGGGAATGGATTGCGTAGTTACTATCTGTGGTATTTTGTAGCACAAGGTTGACGCTACCATAAAATCGTAAAGTAATAATTGCTTAGGTAGTCATTTAACTATATAGAACTGTAAAAATGTTATTTTTTTCATGTAACTTATGATATGTTGCTTTGTTAGGGGTAGAAGTGTTCACCGCTATGGTTAGGTAATTAACTAAATTTTATATTAATGGCAGAGGGAACAACAGTGTCCAACTGTCTAAGATAACAATGACATAGTCGTCTTATTTCAAAACTTGGGCTCGATTGTATAAATCATGTTTCACATACATTTCAATCTATAGGCATCTCGTTGATAGTCCAAGTATCTTCAAATCTGTTCATTTCTCTTCATTTTGTGCCTCCTTGGTAGTTACTACTTTATTGAGTATTAGCAACTACAAATATATTTTAATTGTAATATATCATTCTTCTTGTGTATCCTTTTTATTCTGTCACTTTACTGTCGCAATTTGACATCTCGTAAAGTCCATTAATGTGGAATATGAATGATCCTGTGTTTGGATATATATACGGTGCACATATAATTATCATCATGAACAAACTACTATCAGTCAATACCTCCATATGGTTTTCAGCACACTTTCTCTTCATGACAAACACAAAACAGAGGCCCTTTTGATGTAGGATGAAACTTGTACTGTCGTAAGTTGGCTTTTATTTTTTGTCAGTCCAGTATTAGGCCAGGTTTAATATGACAAAGTATTCCTTTTCCAGTTCCTTGTACTTGTTAAATGTGGATAAAACTGCTCTTGTTTTAGACAAGTCAATAAATCTTTCATGGCACTCTTAGCTAATTGATATCATTTACGATCTATTTGATCAATTCCCTAATTTTGTGTTTGGTTGACCAGGGAAAGTGCAACCCCAGACAAGGTTAAGGAGGCTCACAGGAGGTGATGGTTGCTAACCACCCAGATGCTGGTGGCAGTCATTATCTTGCTTCCAAAATCAACGAGGCAAAAGATATGATGCTTGGGAAAACAAAAGGTGACGGCACTGTGTTTTGATAACATTTCAACGATACAAAACTTCAAGGCGGTCTAGGTTCGACGATTTGGATTGCGATCTTAAGAGCGGGTCACCATTTATTTGCCGACCGTCATTTTTAAAGTCTTGGATATGATATCTTTCTGGTCATCAAATTTCTATGTATGCATAAGAGTTCAAATGAATAATTTACATCAAGTGAATGTTCGGTGAACAGATGCTGTAAGATCTTTATAAATGTTATATACTTTGCTTGATACAATTGGCATGCTAATGTTGATAGGTTTTGTCTATGGATTGAGCTCTAATGGTAGCACATGGAAGGTGAATGAGAAAACACAAGACAAATGGAATGTGTATATATTCAGCAGCTTCAGATAGTGATCACAAGTCACAACCCTACTTGGTTGACTTTCGTTTTTATCAGTAAAGAAAAATTAAAATGGTAACTAAATTTCTTGACGGAGACGCTCCACCTGACAAAATAAGTATCATACAGGGTGCAGAGAAAGGTTTGTAAGCTGAAGGTTTGTGAAAAACGATTTCTATGCTAAAAAGTGGGTGTACCTGGAATAATTTTTGTGAACAATTCAGCATCTAAAACAATTAAGCAGAATAAAAATCATTTTCATATTTTTTCTTATAAAATTAACTCAAACTCCTCAGCAAATCAGCATAAGTTCTTAACCATACCGGCAATCCTGTTTTACCGGATTTTTTAGCAGGTTTGAATCAACGTTTAGTTTCATCTCCTCCAGGAATGCTAGTTGTTGTAACTTGTAAAGACTGACTGCCACTCTTGCTAGTTGTAGACTCTGATTAATGTCCAGATGTGTAGTCCAAGTTGCTCATCAAGGTTTTGGGTTTTAATTTTGGGCCCCCATATCTAAATCTAACTTTTTTCTCATGTAACGTGAGAATTAAGAAATTTATTTTCTCGATATCAAAACATCCTCTACAGTCTGCTCAAACAAAGTCAGGTTCGTCGTTCGTATTCACTAAAACCTAGAAAAAACCCTCATTGCAAATCGATTCAACCCTTCATTTTCAAACCAACCGTCGTGCAGAAATGGTACCCTCTCTCTCTCTCTCATCTCTCTCGAATTCAGTAGATTTATTTATTTATTTTAGATTTAATAACATGTTAATAATTCTGTATATATGTTTTATTGGAATGTTTAACTCGAATTTAGGTGTTTGTTTTCTTTAATTTTTGGTAAATATGGTGGGAATTGAACGTTTATTGATTAATTAGGTTCATATGAAGAGTTCTAGTATTCTTTGGTTCCCCTTTAGGTTATTCTGTTCTTTACATGATGCTACTTGTGCAACCATGTTGTTACTTTAGGGTTTGTTACTAGAATATATTTATATATTCCCATTTAAAACTAGAATATATATATTAGTTTTTACTAAATCTTGGATGTGCATCATGCTCTCTAGCCGGAATTGCAGTTGCTACCACTGCACTTGCTGGCAGGTATGGAATACAAGCGTGGCAAGCATTTAAGGCACGACCACCTAGAATGCGCAAATTTTACGAAGGTGGTTTTCAGGCAACTATGACCAGAAGGGAAGCTGCTCTTGTTCTTGGTTTAAGGTAAGCCACAGATCATCGAATGGATATATAGTTACTTCCTGTGGTATTTTTATAGCACAATGGATGCAATGTAGTTCTGATTGCTAAAGACAGACGCTAAGTGCGTAATTTTATTTTAGGTAGGTCTTTAACTTTGTGTAACTATGAAATAAAGAACTTTTCATAGAGCCAATGAAAGTGAAACCAGATTTGATGAGAATAGATGATAAATTACGACAAAAATTGTTGTATTCCACAAGTCTGGATGCTTGTACTTTGTATGACTACAACATTCAGTTCTACTTTGTTTCCTGACCATGGACATCTTGTCTCTTGGCTTGTTTGTATTGAACTTTGATTATAAACTCATTTACCAATCTCGAACAAAAAAACCAAGAAAAAATTATATCTGTTTTATGTCGCATTCTTCTTTGCAGCCTCTACACGCAAAAGTAAATTATTAATTCCTTCTTATTGTTCAGCAATTCTGACAGATCAGTTGCACATACATTTTTAGTGTCCATGCTGTTCTACTGCTCTAAACATATGTTGTCGCCATCACATTTGATGAAGTGGATTAATGTCTGTGTTTGATATAAGGTTATCGAAACTAGTGATTCAAAGGACTCACGAACACCAACCGGTCTACCAGGAGCAAAGAGCTCACCTAATTTAGAGAATTTCTACCAACGAGAAGCCAGGAGCCTAAAGACCACGTACATATAGTGTCATTTCTCATCTTCATCAACTAACTACCATCCATCTCATAAGCCGCATCCCTAGCGTATCCAGCATGCTTTCTCTTCATGGAGAACACAGGCCACGTCCTCTTGATTTGGGATGATACAACTTGGCTTATATATATTCAAGTAGTCCAGTTATAGATTGGGTTATAAGAATTGTAATTTATAAGCATCTCAAAATATTATTTTTTCAGTATGTTTTACTTAAATGTGGATACTATTACTTTCTTTTAAACCAAGTCAGTAATATCTTTCATAGCACCCCAAATCTCATTTTATTTACACTATCTTGCGCCAATGATTTGTTTGTCTGTTCAGAGAAAGTGCAACCCCAGACAAAGTCAAGGAGGCCCACAGAAGGGTGATGGTTGCAAACCATCCAGATGCTGGTGGCAGTCATTATCTTGCTTCAAAAATTAATGAAGCAAAAGATATGATGCTTGGGAAAATAAAAGGTGGTGGTTCTGTGTTTTGATACCATTCCAATGACGAAAACATCAAAGCTTGTTCACCTACTATTTGGAAGATGCAAATATCATTTACTGTGCGAATTCTCATGGTGCTTTGTAGTCAATTTTTTCTGGTCCTTAAAATTATGTATCCATATTATATTTTTTTCCCCCCCAAGTTTGGTAAAAGTGTCCAAACATTAATTTTGGTTGTCTCCAAGTCTCAGAGCATGTGATATGTTTTAGTTTTTTTTTTTTGATTGACATGTTATACAGTATTATTTTAGAATTCACCTGTTGCAAAGTCTTTTTTATTTTTGTTCTATTTCCTTTGGGTGGAAATTAGTCATTGGACTCAGTATAGAGATCCCAAAATGGTAATGCAACAGTGTTGGTACAGTTGTGGTAGAACTTGCAATGGTGAGAGAGAATAGACGGACAGTGGTAAAACAGAAAAAACATTATGACCAACTGAGTAGTGATATGATATCTATTCATCCATTGTCTTGGGAGAGGAGGTAACTGAAAATCCATGAAGAGAGTGGATTGTAGCACATTGACCAAGTTGTTTTGTACCTAATAACTCATGTAGTCATGCCAATGTGTTTAAGATTCTTGAGAAGAACTGAAGAAGACACGTGTGGATAAACTAATGGGTTTTGGGTTTGCGCCTGGTGGTGAAGGATTTACAGTCTGCCTTTTGGTCACAACTCACAAGGGAAGTTTCTCCCACACGTCACAAGTACTGCAAAATGCGAATTTACACCTGGTTTACCAACTAAGGTCCGACCACAGCTTAAAACCCATTCAAGTGCATGGGCCAAATGGCTAGTGTAGAACTAAAACGAATTCACAGGTGATAAAATTTACAAGTTGGTAAATTCACAGCCAATGTCTGATCAAAATGAGCCTTAAAAAGACCTAATGATGACGTGATATAAAATTATCTCTACTGTATTCAATGCAAAACTCAGAGAGAAATATTTCTTGATTTCTTCTCTTGCCAAGAAAATTATTTTCGCAACTTCCAGTTTTCTACATTGAACTGCACATTAAATCTCAATTGATCCATCCAAATGACTGGTCTTAGTTAATGAACATTTTATGATGAAGCCGGAGTAGTTTTTATTTAGGATCGGAGGTTCAAATTCTAGAATAGAAGCAGTAGCAGTTGTTCCATGGGAGGGAATTAGGAGGACGAGAATAAGAATAACTTGGGGAGAAAGATAAAGAAAATTGATTTCTCTACTGTTCTATCTCGAAGCAAAACTAAAAAGAAGGACTACAAAAGTCAATTCCAAAAATAAAAAAATGAACCAAACAGACCTTGGGAGCCACCAACAAGGAATGCTATCGACTTTTTTATTATTAGCATCCAAATTTACAATCTCTCTTATATAATTGCACCATTACAAAATTTTGCTCCCCCTCTTGACATCCTCCTACAACTCTTATCCACAAAACTCACAAGGAAGGAGATTTGTACCTTTCCGAATTTACATACATGCAGCTGATCCTAGTTATTGACAACAGCGGGAAAAGGACAACACTCACATTAATAAAAGTCCAGTGTGCCAGATATGGTGATTGGAGGTTCAATATCAATCCGAGTTGCTTTACCATCTGAAAGCAGCTGAAGCAATGTGTTAGCTTCCTTGGGTAGAACTCCTTTTGCAGTCCAGATTGTGACATGGGGCCATTGGTTCTTCGAGATGATCTTGTCATTACCAACTGACCCAAGCCGGACTTCAAAGCTGCCGATTTATCAGAGAAGAGTAAAGCGGTAAGATCAACTGGGACATTTTGGTTAAGGTACACGCCATAATTAGCTACTGCTGCAACTCCATGGCTCCTCTTGTGAGCAAGGGTTACATGTGCTTTCTCAAGGTTATTGTGCATATCCTTGTCCTTAAGGAAAGCTCCAATCTTAGGGTTCGTCTGGCTCAACTGCAGCAAAAAGAACGTTAGAAGAAATGTAGCAGTATCACCTGTTGAGACAAAATTAATCCTTTAACATAAAAGTCTCACCCCCTCCCCACCTGAAATAGCTAATCTGGAGTTGTGGTTTTCATTTATTTTTGCAAGATTTTGTCTGCCTAAAGTTGTAAAAACTTTCACTGTAATTTATAAGTAACAATCCATCTGTCTGGTAATGTTCAAAACAAGAGCTTTGGTGCACAGCAATCCAAAATATGATCAACACTGGGACCAAAACTATCTAGCAATTGACAGGTTCATAGCTTTAGCACACTACCCCTATGGGAAAGACATTATTTTTGAAACCTTTAAACCATGACAAAACTTGCCAACAGACCATTGTACTGGCGATTGTCAACAAATCCTACGGATAATAAACATCAACTCAGTGCAGCATGTTTCAGAGAACTATTAAGAATTGGACAAAAGGGTTATTAACTCACACTTTCCAGGAGTGCCTTCATCTCTGTAACAGGCAAAGTTACAGCAGCAAAAACAATGGTTCCAAATTTCCTCTTCTCTGTGCTTGGTGTTGCAGAACCACCCTTGGCAACAGCTCTTAATTGTTCCAGCACTTGTTTGACGGAAGAATCAAAAGGTACCTGAAAAAGACAAACCAAACAGACATGGGATCAATGAAATAAATGTTGTCAATAAACATTATTTTATGTCCTCTTCTAACATTATATGTTTAATTAATTGTGAGTGCATCTGTGCCTGTTAATGGCTGGGTGAACTCTGTGTGGAAACATATATATATATATATAGGCATCCAATAAAGCATACAAGTGTGGTACCAAAATAAATCTCTGTGTATTATATGTAAAAATATGCTTGAGCAATGTGTAATCCTTATGCATCAACAGTTAATGAAAATTGACCAGACAGACAAGTAAAAGTATATCAACACTGACCTGAATAGCATCGAGATACTCAGCATTTCCAGAGAAAACCTCCCGCAACCGCTTCTCCCAGTTAGTCCATTCTCTTGAATATGCTCCTTTAGTGGAGTCCAATCTAAATTCAAGAAGTTTTGTGACAAGTAGTTGAAGTGAAGAAAAATGTTGGACTTCACTAATCCTACATAAGAAGTGTAGAAGTCCAACATGTTTCTTCTTCTCTTTTAAAAGAAAAATGTTGGACTTCGCTCGTCCTGAACTTTAAAACAAGTATATACTGGACATTTATAGCTCATTGCCCGTATTTAACAGACATTTCATGTAGTTAGTTTTCACGAAACCTAGCAATACCTATACTGGTTTTTACCTTGATAAAAGGCCTAGTGTGTTACACGTGTTAGTGATTCCCTCAAAAGTTTTCACTGTATAGAGGATAGTGTACTTTTAGCTTGGTCAACTACTCTTTGTAGTAGATAGGTAACTTATGAGTTTGGCCAACATAAATCTTTTAGCATTTAAATTTCAGTGGACACGTTACTCATACTGTGGCGTTTGTTGCAACACATACTGTCCTTTCAATTTAGACAACCCACAAAATGATCCTGTATATACCATTATCAACAGAATACACTTCAATTACTGTTTGGGAAATTTTTACTTTCTTCCTTTAATATATCCTACTATACTCGGAATATATTTTCGAAACTCTGCTAATGCTCATTTTTTCCTTTTTCTTTTGAGATTAGTCATTAGATTATTATATCAGATACTTGAAGGATATAGTATGACTTGAGATACATTGAGTTTTGTTACAGCATACTTAAAGATGTTTGCTGCTGAATTTGATACCAAGATTGGATATAAAAACATAATTACATAATGACAGTGTTCCACACAATTTTCATTCCCACCCAGTACCAGTGTGTTCTATCACACATGTAAAAGATGTACTCTAATGCACTAGTTTATCACAGGCTCTGCATGTAAAAGATGTACTCTAATCACCCACAATGAAACATATGCCCATCCAAAAACCATATTGGACATCTAATGACTATTCATCAACATACCTTCCATGTCTTCTAGTGTGAAGTTTGTATAAATTTAATCCCTCCTCTATTACAGATTTCACAGGACTGGGCAGAGGACTCCTGAAACAAGAAAGAATTGATTAATAGTGACAGATCCACATAATTTGCATATCAATATCATGAGTAGGTTTACAGCATAAGCTGTTTCTTCAAAATTTGCTGAGGTCATAATCCGATAGTTCAAACTATACGCTTTAGCATGGCTGTGATTTATGTTTTCTAATGCTCAAGTGCTTGCCACTTTAAAACCATGTAAACCACTCAAATAGATCTAATGTGTTTTTGAGAGTATGCTAGCATTCAACCCAAAGCAGAGGAATATGCAGCATTAATCTATAAAAACTGAGAAGAACTTGCTTCTAGTACAGAATGGCTGATGATTGTTGGGTTACAAACCTGAACAGACACACTATACTTATAAAACCTAAATTTAAGTACAGTGACCTACGATTAGTGAGCTGTGAAATGAACTGTTTTTCTTTGGTTGCTACGAAGTTTCTCATCCAAACAATGCGAGCTCGACACAATAGATTTGGCGTATGACACTAAGTTCAAACAGAAACATAAATTAACATGAAAATGCAGGTATTAGATTTAAAGATGCCATTCATTAGCAACTAGACTGAGGAAATAAAAGACTTGAAAACGGTACTGTATATGTACCTCTCGGCCTTCAGTAAGGGTATCTTGACAATTGTTCCAAAACGTTCAGCCAATTCACTCTCAAATTCTCTTCGATCCTGGAAATTCAAGCAAAGACAAGACAACTATTACTAACAACAAAGCTGGATAAAAGAATTGTGAGTTTGTGCATGCATGGCTCGGTACACGTGATTGTACATAATAGCATGGCACCTACCAGAGTTAGGTGAATGATAAATACTCAATAGGAACTTTTTGATTATCTCTAAATGATTGTGTGTATGTGTTAACACTAAACTTATAGCCATGCTACCATGGTATGTCATACCTTTCCATCGTAGAGGTGGTAAAACATTAGCAAAACGTAACCAGCATTTGGAGATGCGTTGTCAAGATTTCCCTTAAAATATGTACAGGAAGCATGTTGAAATGGGTCAGCTTCATTTGGTAAAAATAAAATAAACAAATTCATTCACAAGAGAAAATACAAAAAATGCAGTACCGGGTGATTAGCTCGCTGAAGTACTCGAAA
>JAJHQE010000231.1:0-25139 GCA_020826895.1 Aquilegia kansuensis
AAACGATATTTATGTCCGTCCGTCCAGTCAGGTATTTACTCGGTTTTCGGTCCGAACTTGGAAATGGACGAAACTCACTTGTTTGGAATCAAAAACCTCAAGATCGACAAGGCTTAACCGGGACGTTTTAAGGCCAACATAGAACATTTTGTCCATTGCAACGAAGTTTTGTCCGGACATTCGGCTTTGTATGTACTCCATTTTGTTCCGAACTTATAAGTGGACGAAACACACATGTTTTCGCATAGAAAACGATACACCTAAGAGACTAGCCACTCAATCGCTCAACTCGGGGTGTTTCTAAGGTCAAAAAAAAACGTTCCGTCTGTAAAAACGATATTTATGTCCGTCCGTCCGGTCGGTATTTACTCGGTTTTCGGTCCGAACTTGGAAATGGACGAAACTCACTTGTTTTGGAATAAAAAACCTCAAGATCGACAAGGCTTAACCGGGACGTTTTAAGGCCAACATAAAACATTTTGTCCATTGCAACGAAGTTTTGTCCGGACATTCGGCTTTGTATGTACTCTATTTTTGTTCCGAACTTATAAGTTGACGAAGCACACATGTTTTCGCTTAGAAAACGATACACCTAAGAGACTAGCCACTCAATCGCTCAACTCGGGGTGTTCTAAGGTGAAAAAAGAACGTTCCGTCCGTAAAAACGATATTTATGTCCGTCCGTCTGGTCGGTATTTACTCGGTTTTCGGTCCGAACTTGGAAATGGACGAAACTCACTTGTTTTGGAATCTAAAACCTCAAGATCGACAAGGCTTAACCGGGACGTTTTAAGGCCAACATAGAACATTTTGTCCATTGCAACGAAGTTTTGTCCGGACATTCGGCTTTGTATGTATTCCATTTTTGTTCCGAACTTATAAGTGGACGAAACACACATGTTTTCGCATAGAAAACGATACACCTACGAGACTAGCCACTCAATTGCTCAACTCGGGGTGTTCTAAGATGAAAAAACAACGTTCCGACCGTAAAAACGATATTTATGTCCGTCCGTCCGGTCGGTATTTACTCTGTTTTCGGTCCAAACTTGGAAATGGACGAAACTCACTTGTTTTGGACTCTAAAACCTCAAGATCGACAAGGCTTAACCGGGACGTTTTAAGGCCAACATAGAACATTTTGTCCATTGGAAGGAAGTTTTGTCCGGACATTCGGCTTTGTATGTACTCCATTTATGTTCCGAACTTATAACTGCACGAAACACACATGTTTTCCCATAGAAAACGATACACCTACGAGACTAGCCACTCAATTGCTTAACTCGAGGCGTTCTAAGATTAAAAAACAACGTTCCGTCCGTAAAAACGATGTTTATGTCCGTCCGTAAAAACGATATTTATGTCCGTCCGGTCGGTATTTACTCGGTTTTCGGTCCGAACTTGGAAATGGATGAAACTCACTTGTTTTGGAATCTAAAACCTCAAGATCGACAAGGCTTAACCGGGACGTTTTAAGGCCAACATAGAACATTTTGTCCATTGCAACGAAGTTTTGTCCGGACATTCGGCTTTGTATGTACTCCATTTTTGTTCCGAACTTATAAGTGGACGAAACACACATGTTTTCGCATAGAAAACGATACACCTAAGAGACTAGCCACTCAATTGCTTAACTCGGGGTGTTCTAAGGTGAAAAAACAACGTTCCGTCCGTAAAAACGAGGTTTATGTCCGTCCGTTCGGTCAGTATTTACTCGGCTTTCGGTCCGAACTTGGAAATGGACGAAACTCACTTGTTTTGGAATCTAAAACCTAAAAGATCGACAAGGCTTAACCGGGACGTTTTAAGGCCAACATAGAACATTTTGTCCATTGCAACGAAGTTTTGTCCGGACATTCGGCTTTCTATGTATTCCATTTTTGTTCTGAACTTATAAGTGGACGAAACACACATGTTTTCGCATAGAAAACGATACACCTAAGAGACTAGCCACTCAATCGCTCAACTCGGGGTGTTCTAAGGTGAAAAAAGAACGTTCCGTCCGTAAAAACGATATTTATGTCCGTCCGGTCGGTATTTACTCGGTTTTCGGCCCGAACTTGGAAATGGACGAAACTCACTTGTTTTGGAATCTAAAACCTCAAGATCGACAAGGCTTAACCGGGACGTTTTAAGGCCAACATAGAACATTTTGTCCATTGGAACGAAGTTTTGTCCGGACATTCGGCTTTGTATGTACTCCGTTTTTGTTCCGAACTTATAAGTGGACGAAACACACATGTTTTCGCATAGAAAACGATACACCTAAGAGACTAGCCACTCAATTGCATAACTCGGGGTGTTCTAAGGTGAAAAAACAACGTTCCGTCCGTAAAAACGAAGTTTATGTACGTCCGTTTGGTCAGTATTTACTCGGCTTTCGGTCCGAACTTGGAAATGGACGAAACTCACTTGTTTTGGAATCTAAAACCTAAAAGATCGACAAGGCTTAACCGGGACATTTTAAGGCCAACATAGAATATTTGGACCTTGGGAACGAAGTTTTGTCTGGACAATAGGCTTTGTATGTACTCCATTTTTGTTCCGAACTTATAACTGCACGAAACACACATGTTTTCCCATAGAAAACGATACACCTACGAGACTAGCCACTCAATTGCTTAACTCGAGGCGTTCTAAGATTAAAAAACAACGTTCCGTCCGTAAAAACGATATTTATGTCCGTCCGGTCGGTATTTACTCGGTTTTCGGTCCGAACTTGGAAATGGACGAAACTCACTTGTTTTGGAATCTAAAACCTCAAGATCGACAAGGCTTAACCGGGACGTTTTAAGGCCAACATAGAACATTTTGTCCATTGCAACGAAGTTTTGTCCGGACATTCGGCTTTGTATGAATTCCATTTTTGTTCCGAACTTATAAGTGGACGAAACACACATGTTTTCGCATAGAAAACGATACACCTAAGAGACTAGCCTCTCAATCGCTCAACTCGGGGTGTTCTAAGGTGAAAAAAGAACGTTCCGTCCGTAAAAACGATATTTATGTCCGTCCGTCCAGTCGGTATTTACTCGGTTTTCGGTCCGAACTTGGAAATGGACGAAACTCACTTGTTTTGGAATCAAAAACCTCAAGATCGACAAGGCTTAACCGGGACGTTTTAAGGCCAACATAGAACATTTTGTCCATTGCAACGAAGTTTTGTCCGGACATTCGGCTTTGTATGTACTCCATTTTTGTTCCGAACTTATAAGTGGACGAAACACACATGTTTTCGCATAGAAAACGATACACCTAAGAGACTAGCCACTCAATCGCTCAACTCGGGGTGTTCTAAGGTCAAAAAAAAACGTTCCGTCTGTAAAAACGATATTTATGTCCGTCCGTCCGGTCGGTATTTACTCGGTTTTCGGTCCGAACTTGGAAATGGACGAAACTCACTTGTTTTGGAATAAAAAACCTCAAGATCGACAAGGCTTAACCGGGACGTTTTAAGGCCAACATAAAACATTTTGTCCATTGCAACGAAGTTTTGTCCGGACATTCGGCTTTGTATGTACTCCATTTTTGTTCCGAACTTATAAGTGGACGAAGCACACATGTTTTCGCTTAGAAAACGATACACCTAAGAGACTAGCCTCTCAATCGCTCAACTCGGGGTGTTCTAAGGTGAAAAAAGAACGTTCCGTCCGTAAAAACGATATTTATGTCCGTCCGTCCAGTCGGTATTTACTCGGTTTTCGGTCCGAACTTGGAAATGGACGAAACTCACTTGTTTTGGAATCAAAAACCTCAAGATCGACAAGGCTTAACGGGGACGTTTTAAGGCCAACATAGAACATTTTGTCCATTGGAAGGAAGTTTTGTCCGGACATTCGGCTTTGTATGTACTCCATTTTTGTTCCGAACTTATAAGTGGACGAAACACACATGTTTTTTAATAGAAAACGATACACCTAAGAGACTAGCCACTCAATCGCTTAACTCGGGATGTTCTAAGGTGAAAAAACAACGTTCCGTCCGTAAAAACGAGGTTTATGTCCGTCCGTTCGGTCGGTATGAGAAACTATAAATAGTGCTAACTTAACAACTGAATATTCAAACAAATCAAACAATACGCAGAAAGTAAATAACACGCAGGAGTTTTTAACGTGGTAAAACCCAATATGGCAAACGTCCACGGTTGCCTTGATGACAACAAATAATCCACTTGATGAAAGAGATTTACAAACCTACCAACTACCTGCACTCACTGCGAGTTGATACTCCAGGTTATCTCTAACACCTTGACTTCACCAGAGGAACTTGATGTACGCACAAGACACTCGACTTCTTGATGAACACACAAGAAGACTCGAAGCCGAATTCACAATAACACTTAGAAGATCACAGATTTATGAATTGAGAGAAGGGGGAAGAAGGGAATTGAGTTCAATAGCCACAAACACTTTCAATACCAAAACCTAAACCAAAACTCCAGAACTAGAAGAACAATGGACGGCCAAAGAACTAACTTGTTCTTTGGAAGAGAAACCCTATTTTTACTTAGGGTTGAAAACCAAGGAAAATGGGCCGAATTTGTGAAAACCAACATTGGACGTACGTACGTCGATATGACGTTCGTACGTCTCAAACCGAAATAAACCTGCTGACTACCTAAACGTACGAACGTTCTAAAGGAGTACGTACGTCCAGACCAAACTAGCTTTCTGCTGACATACCATACGTACGTACGTCCTGAAGAGGTACGTACGTCCTGACTCAAACATGATACTTGTGACACACGACGCGAAGACAAGGACACGGGACGACGCGCGTACAACAAGGTTTTCTTAACAATGAACTCAAAGCGAAATAACCAAGGACGACCAATGTCACAAAATTGATGTCAAACCACTTCGTGCCGGTTTCAATCTCCCCCTTTGACATTGATTTTGTGACAAAAACCTATGACTCTAATAGCACTTATAAAACGTGCTTACAACACCAAACCATGGCATTTATAAATCATGCCTACAAAATCACTCAAGGTAGAACACGTACCGAGTCACCAATTCTTGAACAAGACGCTTGAACAAGACGCTTTAAACATCAGAGACCGAACGGAAGCAACTAAGAATTTTCGAATCAATCAAGGAATCAACAAAGGTTCCTTCGAGCAACTCCCCCATACTTCATGAGCTCCAAAATTTTGACACTCGAGCTCCCCCATAACTGTACAACCTCTACAAACATTAATACGTTCACTCCCCCATACGTGTAGAATACCTGAAACATGACCCAAAAATAACCTAACAACAAAGAAACGATTGTTAGTATTAGAGTCATAAATCTCCCCCTTTTTGTCACAACAAGTGAACAAACTAACCAATCAACAAGAAGAACAATAAATAACAGTAATAGACAAATAACCAAGAAAAGAATTCAATACCAAACAATTAATGATAAAAAATAAAACCTAACCGAACTCTTAAAGTCTCATGAAACCAACTACGAACCAAACATAGGAATCCATAGACATAAGAAACAGAAAAGACATAATATAAAGCTTAAGTTAACCAGAAGATCTACTCCACCGAACTATCACATGAACATAAAGCTTAAGAAGGGACATAAAGCTTTCGCACGAGCCAAAAATCTATTCCACCGAGCTATCACATGATCATCATATTCCTCCAGACATGTACTCGTACAAAATAACTTCTCAATTCTGCTGTCCAAGCCACAGTCGGTAAGAGGAGCAGAAAGTCCTGGAACCTTCGGATATCCAACCAACTCCAAGATTTGATTTTGAAGATGTCCCGGTAGTCTCTCCCAATGATTGACATGAACCAAGCATGGATTAAGGAAAGGTCGATGAATATAGTCATACCCATGGGGAACACGACATAAACGACAAACCTTTGCATTGTTTTTGTACTCCATTACCATAAACGACACATAACCAACAGCCGGAACAAAAACCCCATGAAGTTCATATTCTGCCATCGAAGAATTCTGAAGAACAAAGAGAGAACTAGAAGGAGGTAAGAAGACACAATAGGAGTAAAAGAAGAGAAGACTCCTATATATATAGGAAAAACAAGAATAAACCGAACATGGGCCCGATTAGGGAGGTCCATTACCTAATTAGTAGGAATTTACTGCAAAACAGAAAGAACCTAGAACTAATATTAAAACAGCAATATCCAATAACAAATTCAACATCTAAGTATAGAAACAAAAACGAGATAACAAAAGAGCAATGTTAAGTACAAAAATGTAGAGAGTAAACCAGAACAAGAACTACTCGGACTCTGAGTCACCATCACTGTGTTCACCAACACCCTCGTCCTCACTCTCTCTATCAGAGTCATCACCATCAATGTCACCTGGAACTGGAGGTACGTCCTCCGGAAATGGAGGCAGGTCGATAGGAGTAAAGTCTAGCTGAAGATGACGCATCTGAGCTACGTTCATCCTATGAAGATCACGGAGCATAACATCATGCTGAGATAGGATGACTCCAAAACGATCTAACCGAGCATCCATATGATCTTGATGACGGCGAATTGAAGAAACCCGAGCGTCAACAGCTGCAACTGCCCGATTGCCCCTAGCTGAGGTTGAGACGGGGCATCTAGAAGTCAGTGCCCGATCAAAATCATCATCACGAACAAGAGCCCTTCCTCCCCAAATTAGATGATGCGTCAGACGCGCACCCACGGACTCAAAAGCAGCCTTCCTAGACTGGCAGCCCTTCTTGATGGCATTGACCCAGTCATGACCAACAAACCTCGGAGGGCTCACCTCCATATATTGTCCCTGAAAACCCAAGTGCTTGAGTATTGTCATTATAAAGCTAGGGAAAGGAAGAGTACCCTTGGCTGCATCGATTTGAAGCATCCGTGTGTAGATGACCTCAGAAAGATGAAGATGATGCACCGACATACACACTACCAATTTGACCATGTCGTCAGTCATGATGATCTTGTTCCCCCTTGTAGGGTAGATGTTGGAATGAGCAACCATGTGCAGAAGAATGGCGCTGTAGAACTTGGCATGATATCTCTCCGTGACACCATCGATGAACATCCTCTGAACTTGATCTACAAAGTCAATCTGAATCGCATCCGGAATGGGCCACCTAACGTGAATAGCCTCTTCAGAGAGAAGATCATCATCAATCCCCAACGCCTCACGAATCACCTTCGGAGAAATGGTGTATCGCCGACCTTCAATTAAAACTGAAAAACTCGAGCGATTCGATGAGGGTGTCTTCGTCTCGTAGAAGGCAATCGTATGCTCAACCGAGTACTTGGTGATTGGTTGAGCCACCCTTAACCAATTCCGAGCCTCAAAGAATGAAGCTATGTTGCCGAGTTGGGAAGCCCCTAGAGGGGTGACAGCGATCTCTCCCAAGTCAAAGAACCGCTCGGGAACAATGGCCTTAGCCCGAGGATGAGCCCCAAGGGATGGGGGATGAGGCGACAAGCCCGGAGTGGAACCTCTACCCCGTGGAGCGCGAGAAGATGATGCACCCTTAGACACGGATGCCGTGGTGGAGGGAGTGGTGCGTGCGCGCTTTGAAGCCATTATCTACACAATCACAGCAACAAACAAACCAAGGATGTAAGAAAATTGACGAAATAGACAACAGCAAGGTCATTGAGGCATTTTATCAAACACTTGATGTGCAGAATCGTGAGACATGCGATGGACAACAATGAAGCAATAGCAAGCACCCAAACACAAGGCAAACCATAAACAATAAGAGAGGAAGCAACAAGACATTGAGATAAACAAACCAACCACCAATATCAATTAATGAAATGGAACACCAACCAAAACAAACAAAAAATATATATATAAAAAAAAACATAGCTAAAAGAAACTGTAGAGAACAATCATGCAATCCAACAATACTAAGAGAATAAGGAGAAGAAGAAGAAGAAGAAAATAAGAAGAATTCGAGTTCACTTACCTGAGTAAGAACAGAGTATACACCAAAAATAAAAAAACTGCTTGAGTTGAGCAAGAAACAACCACCAAAGAAGGAGAACAACAACAAGCAAGAAGAGAGAAGAGGAATAACTCCTAAGACGAGCAAGGGAACCAACAAGGTAACTGCTTGTAGTGTGCCAAAGAAGAGGGAACACGATTGATATAACAGTTGGCCTTTGGTTTAACAAAAATTTGAATTTAAACAGCAAATGGGCCGAACTGTATGAAAGACGTTCGTACGTTCTAAGAACGTTCGTACGTCGAGCCCCCAAAAAAACTTCTGACATAGCACACGTTCGTACGTTCTAGGAACGTTCGTACGTTGCAAAAAGATCTGTCACCCTAAACGTACGAACGTCTTGAGAGCGTACGTACGAACCCTTTTTTTTTTTTTTTTTTTTTTTTTTTTTATGTAAGAAAATGAAGAACCACCCTAACAGCCAGACAATAAACCAAATAACTACCAAAAACAAATATTGAGAGTCATCACAAGAAAACATTTCTACTTATCGTAAGGATTCCAATTATAGCCGAATACAGTTTAAACAAACCTCAACCACAAGAAAATGCAAAATCGAAGAACGACATCATACACCAAGCCATGGTACTTACTAGAATGATGCAAACATGTAGAAGAAACTGATAGACCAATACCAACCTCCGGAAACAAACTAAAAAAAACATGATCATTGAGTATATTGAAAGTCACTTGCAACTAGACCAATGTGAAAGTGAACCGGATCACAACACAACCAAGGAAACACAAAATATTGTTTTTCTTCTTGTCTTTCAACCAGACAAATGTGAAAGTCACTTGTCATTTTTTTTTTTTTTTTTTTTTTTTTTGTTTGTAAAACCATTTGAAACAACTGCCATTCCCGTGTGAGAGTATCTAATACCTCCATCTTTTACCAAAACACGAGGGTAGGGTGTAGCCTACATCTTTTCGGCAAAACACACTCAAGAAGTGCAATACCATGGTAACGTGCAACACAAGAACTAACATCTCCTGAGTGCATCCGTCAGAGCATGACCCTCACAGCCCCAACGGGTTCTTAGCCAAATGAGCATGCTCTCAAGACAGTCAAATGGCTAGGGATTTTGTGAGTCATTGACCACTTACAAGAGGTGTAGAAATATAAAAGGAGACGATGACCATGAAAGAAAATCATATAAGACTGGAGATATACAGGTATTCCAAAATGACAATCCAACTACATGTAAATGCATCACGTAAGAAACTACCAAAACGAAGAGAGTATGATGTAACCCTACAACTATGCATGACAGAAAAACAGTTGAAGATGCCAAACTAGAAACATCTGTAAAATGGAATCCACACAATAGAGAAAGTAGTATGTCCTCAATACCAACAACAATAACAAAAATAACCAAACCTAAACATCCTAAACACAGACAGTACCAATGAACAAATTAGGTATATAGATGCGGAAGGGATGTAGTGACAATGAAACAGTTATCAGATGAGCGACTACCGGTTAACACCAAGACATGATTGGAATCAAAGACATCACACCTATCATCCTCAAACACAACTTTAAACTTAGCATCACATAGCTGACTAATACTCAATAGATTGGACATAAGACCCTTAACAAAAAGAAGCTCATGACTATTGAGCGATCCAACCTCAGAAAAGTTACCTTTACCTTCAACCGGAAGCATTTTACCATTTCCAAAACTAACCTTACCTCCATAACCAAGAGTCAGATTATCAATTAGAGACTTATCACCTGTCATATGACGCGAACAACCGCTGTCAAGATACCATGATGAAGGCATCGGTTCAACCAAACGAGCCATGTGAGATACCATTTTCCTGGATGCATCCATACTCCTATCCCAGAAATGTGGAGGTGGAGTAGGCATGGGTGTTGCTTGAGGACGATTTCCATAAGGAGAAGTTCTGGGTAAGCCCCATGGAGCATAGCCATTCCACATGTATGGAGCCTGCATAGAGAGAGTGGAAGACTTATTCCAATATGAATTACCTGCAAAAGAAGGATGGTGAGCAGGATACAAATTATTCCAACAAAAAGCAGAAGTGTGACCCATGCGACCACATGTTAGACATTTAAAGCCTTTGTGTCTAAAATTCTTTTTCGGGACATGCTTTACACGAGTGACCTTGGGTGGGGAAACCACACCAGACACCTGCACAGGAGCAGGAGAAGCGACACCTGTTGGTCTGACAAAAGTAGTACAGGAGGTGCTAGCAGTAGAAAGAGGAACAGATGTGTCATAACCTAAGCCAGATTTGTCTAAATGGGATTTACCAATTCCCAGCAGAGAGTTAAGACTATCACTAGCTTTACCAAAACCAACCAATTGTTTGTTGGCTGCAAACAACTCAGCTTTCACTTTTTCATGTTCCAGTACAAGAGTGCGATACCGTGTCTCCAGATTATTATTCAGGTTTTCCAGAGAGGCAATACGTGCTTGGAAGTCCTCCTTTTCTTTTTCAAATTCCTCTTTCAACATGTTGGAGTCACCTGCAAGACTACAGATATCCTGCCCAAGACTGTCTACCTGATCCTGCAAGACAGTGTTAGTTTTTTCAAGCAACTTTACTTGTTGCATGGAAAACTTATACATATCACATAATTCACTAGTAGTAGCATGAACACCAGAATCAGAAACATTAATATCATCAGTAGAGGATACAATACCTCCTGGATGCTCATCCAGGGATGCACTGAAGACCACATAGTTGGAGACAACATTTGAGGGATTGCCATCATCATCTTCATCTGAATCATCCCATGTCACTGTGAGGTTCGCTTTGGAATTATCACCAGGTTTGCGATCCACCTTCTTGTCACATTCATTTGCAAAGTGTCCATATTCACGACACTTGTAACATTGGACATCTTTATGATCAACTAGAGCTCTTCTCCCATCCACAGAGAATCGCTCAAACCCACGACTCCTAGGAGCATTTGAGGAGTCAGGAAAACGCTTTCGAGGGTCTCGATTCTGTTGATATTTCAGAATCTTCTGAAAGCTACGTGACAGAAACGCATAGTTATCATCCACATCCTGTTCTTCATCATCAGAAGGTCCTGTGGAAGTTTCTTTAGACGATGTAGCTTTGAATGCCACAGACTTGTTCTTCAAGGGTTCTTCCAAGGCCTGTTCCATCTCACATGTCCTTAGTTTCCCAGCAAGTGTCTCAATGGACATGTTCTTAATCACATTACTCTCAGTGATGGCATCCTTACGAGAACGAAACCGAGGAGGCAAAGCACGCAATATCTTACGTACCACTTGTGTGTCAGTATATGCATGACCAATAGCAGCACTGCAGTTTATGATATCTTGGAGACGAATAAAGAAATCATCAAAAGTCTCAGAATTATCCATCCGTAGATTCTCAAATTGAGATGTTAACAGTTCCAGCTTGCTTTCTTTGACAGTTTCGTCACCTTCATGTGTACAGATAAGCCTGTTCCATGCATCTTTAGCCTCTTCACAGCCTTGCACACGACGAAACTCACTGGCATTTAATGCCATGAAAATAGCATTGAGTGCCTTGTTGTTATAATTTGCCAACAACTTCTGTTCAGGCGTCCACTTTTCACGTGGTGTCAGTGCTGTAACGGCAGTATCATCAGTACCTGTGATAGTCAAAGGTTCTTTCCACCCTGTAACAACAAAAAGCCAGACTTCTTCTCCTAATGCTTGGAGATAAGCTCGCATCCGTACTTTCCAGTGACCAAAATCTTTTCCACTGAATTGTGGAGGAAGACTTGAAGTAGCAAACTTATGAGGTTCCATAAAGCACTATTGATCGTTAGCGTGAGCCTTTACGCTCCTTAACCAGCCCCCAGCGACTGATACCAATTGAGAAATTATAAATAGTGCTAACTTAACAACTGAATATTCAAACAAATCAAACAATACGCAGAAAGTAAATAACACGCAGGAGTTTTTAACGTGGTAAAACCCAATATGGGAAACGTCCACGGTTGCCTTGATGACAACAAATAATCCACTAGATGAAAGAGATTTACAAACCTACCAACTACCTGCACTCACTGCGAGTTGATACTCCAGGTTATCTCTAACACCTTGACTTCACCAGAGCACCTTGATGTACGCACAAGACACTCGACTTCTTGATGAACACACAAGAAGACTCGAAGCCGAATTCACAATAACACTTAGAAGATCACAGATTTATGAATTGAGAGAAGGGGGAAGAAAGGAATTGAGTTCAATAGCCACAAACACTTTCAATACCAAAACCTAAACCAAAACTCCAGAACTAGAAGAACAATGGACGGCCAAAGAACTAACTTGTTCTTTGGAAGAGAAACCCTATTTATACTTAGGGTTGAAAACCAAGGAAAATGGGCCGAATTTGTGAAAACCAACATTGGACGTACGTACGTCGATATGACGTTCGTACGTCTCAAACAGAAATAAACTTGCTGACTGCCTAAACGTACGAACGTTCTAAAGGAGTACGTATGTCCAGACCAAACTAGCTTTCTGCTAACATACCATACGTACGTACGTCCTGAAGATGTACGTACGTCCTGACTCAAACATGATACTTGTGACACACGACGCGAAGACAAGGACACGGGACGACGCGCGTACAACAAGGTTTTCTTAACAATGAACTCAAAGCGAAATAACCAAGGACGACCAATGTCACAAAATTGATGTCAAACCACATCGTGCCGGTTTCATGGACGAAACTCACTTGTTTTGGAATCTAAAACCTCAAGATCGACAAGGCTTAACCGGGACGTTTTAAGGCCAACATAGAACATTTTGTCCATTGGAACGAAGTTTTGTCCGGACATTCGGCTTTGTATGTACTCCATTTTTGTTCCGAACTTATAAGTAGACGAAACACACATGTTTTCGCATAGAAAACGATACACCTAAGAGACTAGCCACTCAATTGCTTAACTCAGGGTGTTCTAAGGTAAAAAAACAACGTTCCGTCCGTAAAAACGAGGTTTATGTCCGTCCGTTCGGTCAGTATTTACTCCGCTTTCGGTCCGAACTTGGAAATGGACGAACTCACTTGTTTTGGAATCTAAAACCTCAAGATCGACAAGGCTTAACCGGGACGTTTTAAGGCCAACATAGAACATTTTGTACATTGGAACGATGTTTTGTCCGGACATTCGGCTTTGTATGTACTCCATTTTTGTTCCGAACTTATAAGTGGACGAAACACACATGTTTTCGCATAGAAAACGATACACCTAAGAGACTAGCCACTCAATTGCTTAACTCGGGGTGTTCTAAGGTGAAAAAACAACGTTCCGTCCGTAAAAACCAAGTTTATGTCCGTCCGTTCGGTCAGTATTTACTCGGCTTTCGGTCCGAACTTGGAAATGGACGAAACTCACTTGTTTTGGAATCTAAAACCTAAAAGATCGACAAGGCTTAACCGGGACATTTTAAGGCCAACATAGAATATTTGGACCATGGGAACGAAGTTTTGTCTGGACAATAGGCTTTGTATGTACTCCATTTTTGTTCCGAACTTATAACTGCACGAAACACACATGTTTTCCCATAGAAAACGATACACCTACGAGACTAGCCACTCAATTGCTTAACTCGAGGCGTTCTAAGATTAAAAAACAACGTTCCGTCCGTAAAAACGATATTTATGTCCGTCCGGTCGGTATTTACTCGGTTTTCGGTCCGAACTTGGAAATGGATGAAACTCACTTGTTTTGGAATCTAAAACCTCAAGATCGACAAGGCTTAACCGGGACGTTTTAAGGCCAACATAGAACATTTTGTACATTGGAACGAAGTTTTGTCCGGACATTCGGCTTTGTATGTACTCCATTTTTGTTCCGAACTTATAAGTGGACGAAACACACATGTTTTCGCATAGAAAACGATACACCTAAGAGACTAGCCACTCAATTGCTTAACTCGGGGTGTTCTAAGGTGAAAAAACAACGTTCCGTCCGTAAAAACGAGGTTTATGTCCGTCCGTTCGGTCAGTATTTACTCGGCTTTCGGTCCGAACTTGGAAATGGACGAAACTCACTTGTTTTGGAATCTAATGAAACCGGCACGAAGTTTGTTTGACATCAATTTTGTGACATTGGTTGTCCATGGTTATTTCGCCTTGAGTTCATTGTTAAGAAAACCTTGTTGTACGCGTGTCATCCTATGTCCTTGTCTTCGTGTCTTGAGTCGAGAGTGTGTTTCTGGTTCAGGACGTACGTACCTTGTTAGGACGTACGTACGTCATGTTAGGCAGCAAAGTTTCATCATGTTTAACGTACGTACCATGTTAGGGCGTACATACGTATGGTCAGGCAACAGGGAAGTTTTCGTTTTAGGACGTACGTACCTTGTTAGAACGTTCGTACGTCTAAGCAGGCAGCAAGCGTTTAACGTGTGGAGACGTACGAACGTTATTTCGACGTACGTACGTCCAATGTGGGTTTTCACTATTTCGGCCCATTTTCTGTGTTTTCCAACCCTAAGTATAAATAGGGTTTCTCTTCCAAAGAATGAGTCAGTTCTTTGGCCGTCCAATTCATCAAGTCTTGGAGTTTGTTTAGGTTTTGGTTTTGAGGTTGTTTTGGACATAGAACTCATCTTCTTCTTCCCCATTCATCTTCTTCTTCCTTCTTCCCCATTCATCTTCTTCTTCCTTCTTCCCCATTCATCTTCTTATTCCTTATTAAAGAGTGATTTAGCTTCGAGTCTTCTTGTGTGTTCATCAAGAAGTCGAGTATCCTTGTGTGTTCATCAAGGAACTCTGGTGTAAGCTTGTTTCGTAGTTCGGCTTCGAGTCTTCTTGTGTGTTCATCAAGAAGTCGAATGTCTTGTGCGTACATCAAGGTGCTCTGGTGAAGTCAAGGTGTTAGAGATAACCAGGAGTATCAGCTCGCAGTGAGTGCAGGTAGTTGATAGGTTTGTACATCTCTTTTCATCTAGTGGATTTATTTGTTGTCGTGAGGACAACCGTGGACGTTTCCCATATTGGGTTTTACCACGTTAAAAATTTCTGCGTGTTCTTTACTTTCTGCATATCGTTTCTTTATTGTTTTATTCTTGTTTGGTTTACTATTGTTATATTGCACATATAATGGGTTTTCAATTGGTATCAGAAGCAGGGCGCTTGTTATGGAGCGTAATGGCTCACGCGTAGATCCTATGAGTGCAATAATGGTTCATGAGTCTGGTCATAATAATTTTATTGCTAAATCGTCTAAATCCACAAAACCAAAATCTGATTTGTATGTTGTTAGCAATAGTGATTGGGCTCTTCTTTACAGACTTTCTGCAAAGGAATGTGAAAGATTACAAAAAGCTAATATTGATTTGCAAGAAAAATTTAATAAAGCTAATTGTAATGTGTCCACTATTTCTGATAATTTTTGTTTTGAAGATAATGGTGTTTTGCAGACTAAGGTTGATTCTCTAGAACAACGACTCAGACATTGTGCAGAAGACTATATGCTTCAAGGGGAAGTTTATGAATCCAAAATTGAAAATTTGGAAAAGGCTAATCTTTCTTTGCAGGATAAAGTTGAGACTCTTGAAAAACTAATTTCTTATGCTGCAGATGATGCAATTACTATTTCTCAATTATTTGAAAAAGAAAAACTTGACTTGCTATGTAGAATTGCAGCTTTAGAGAAGGCCAATCAGGAGGTCGATGAGGAATACAAATCTCTATTGGTGGAGTATGAGGTAACAAATAATGATCTAACGTCTACTCAACTCCGATTGCAGGTTTTGGACAAAACTAGATTTGACTCTCCTATTGCTAGTTCTACTAGTTCATCTAGTGTGAGTACTCCTGTAAAATCTAGTTTGCCTGCCCTATTGCCGACCCCACCTATTGAGACTAGACTTAATGCTACTAATTTTCAGCATGTTTCTCGTAAGAATTTTAAGTCTAAGGTTAATGGTAAGGCTGTTTTTGCTGGTAAGACATCTTGTTCTCATAGTGGAGGTACAGGTTTTGTTAAGGCAACCATGTCACAAATACAATGGTGACATACATGTTTCATCTTCTACTACCATATCTTCTTATAAGAATTCTTTGAGTAAGTCTAATGTTTTTCATTGTTCTTATTGTGGTAGAGTTGGTCATTTGGATATTTTTTGTTGGGATTTTAATCAACATGTTGCATCCTATTCTCATGTTCCTCATCATTATAATCATGTTGATTCTTATGTTCCTTCTTGTGCATTTTCTAGACCTCGGACTTTTAATGTTTCTTTTCATAGGTTTAAGAAAAACAGGAACTCCAACAAAAGGAAGTCAAAGACTAAGGTGGAATTAGTTAAGGACAAGTTCATTCCAAAGCTGGTTAAGGGGAGATCTCATATCTTTTCAACTCCCAAAGTGTGCACGCCTAGTGTTAAACAAGTATGGGTAAGAAAGGATAAGTTGAAGGTTTTTCTGGACTTGCAAAGGTCTGGTGGTGTCCCATAGTTGGGATGATGTGGTTTGTTTCTAGCCTTGTGTTATTTGAATTGCATATTTCTCTAACCACATAGGCTATTTGTTTGGTGTTTTTTGTTCTTCTGTTTATGCATGCGTTAATTGTTCTTTGATTATTCCATGTATGTGTTGTTGGATGCATCTTTTCTAAGATATTGGTTTAGTTCAATTGTCTTAAATAAGTTGCAATATGTTTGGGTGTTTTCTCTTTCTGAACTCTTAAGTATGTTTTGGTATGTATCATGCATTTTTCCTTGCTTGTTTGCACAGTGCACGGCATGCTTGCATAATGGGAGTTTTTGGAAACCACTTACATATTCTTTGAGCTCATAGAACTTCTCTATCTCTCGAGTATTTATGTGATCTTGAGCTATCTCTCCTTTGTTTTGGTTAATGTTCATCTTGTTGTTCGTGTTATTGAGCATTCTCATCTTCCTATTACAACTCTTGTTAGTGGTCAATGACTCACTTTATCCCCAGCCATTTGATTGTCTTTGAAGCAATATCAGTTGGCTAAGAACCCGTTGGGGTTGTGAGGGTCATGCTCTGACGGATGCACTCAAGAGATGTTAGTTCTTGTGTTGCACGTTATCATGGTATTGCACTTCTTGAGTTTGTTTGTGTTTGTCAAAAAGATGTAGGCTACACCCTACCCTCGTGTATTTGAAAAGATGGAGGCAAAAATCCCTCCCACGCGGGAATGACATTAGAGTGATGTAGACTAAACTCCACCACATGCGGCAAAATAAAAATCCAAGCGCATATTCATTGTTTTTTATGTAAGGCATACAAAGTTTATATTCCTTTGCCTTTTGGATGTCTTGGTTTTCATTTGAAAGATCATATTTATATTCGTTTGCCTTCTACTCATAATGTTTGTTTCAAAGGGGATTGAAGTTTGTTTCTTCTAAGCTCACTTGCTAATTGTATGTCTCTTGTTGATGGTTCTATATTCTAGGTCTTCAAAGGGTGTGTTCTAGTGGTGAACTTTCTCTCTCTTTATGCATTGCATTGCATCTACACACACCGAGGTTTAGTTTATGACGCACTTCAATTCTCTTATTTGTTCAATCTTTTGTTTATCCCCATATATTGCCTCTTATTTTTGTACGGATTGGGATTGGCTACTGTTTTTGGAAGTTCATGATGTATTCTTCTTCACTTCTATGGTACATCGGTTCTTTTCCTTTTATCTTCTTATTATGGTTTGTGTTGTTAGTTATTCGGTTTGTTTTTCTGTTATTAAGGTTAGTTCTCTATTGTTATTTTTTTATTTTTTTAAATTTAAATTACATTTAACAAAAAAAAAAAAAAAAAAAAAGTACGTACGTCGTTAGGACGTTCGTACGTTAAGGGAGGCAGAACTTTTTTCTCCTCGAACGTACGAACGTAGTTAGGGGGTTCGTACGTTGGACCAGGCAGATGTTTCTCTTTTGGGCTCGACGTACGAACGTCAATATAACGTACGTACGTCTCTGGTACAGTTCCGGCCCACCAGTTAGTTTTAAGCCCAAAGTGTTTAAAAGTTTTTGCCAATCTTTTCCTTTTCGTCTTCCTCACATATCTCTCTCCTGTATCTTCTTCATCCTCGGTATTTCCTTCGGTCCCTCTCTGCTGTGTTCTAAGTGTTCAACAGAGTTCGGTGGTGTTTTTCTTCTTATCTCTAGTCAATAGTAAGTTCTTCTTGTGCTCCGATGCATTGTCTTTAATGGTTATCTTTGATGGTGAAATTTTCCTCTTCGTCTTTCGTTTAAATGTTGTGAATGGTTGAATGTGGAGAAATGGAATGTGATGTTTAAAGTTTGAATTTTTTGTGTTTTTGGTATAGTTTTTGTTTACCATGTTGTTCATCTTCTTCTCTTAATCATATTCCTTGCGTAGTGTGAATGTACTTATTGTTTGCTGTTTTAATCTTGCCTTTGGTTTATGGACACCAAGTGTTCGATAAAATGTCTACATGGATATTCTCACATTTCTTGTGCTCGTTTCACCATTTCTCTTACATTTGCTAGTATTGGTTACTGTTGTGCATATGCAGGACATGCCTCCTAAGCGCGCTCGCACTACTCCAACTAAGGAAACACCCAGTTCCAAGGGTGTTTCGTCATCGGGCACACGTCCTCCTCGTGCTCAAAAGAGTAGAGGCGCCATTCCTTCGGATTCTTGTATGCTTGTTGTTCTAGCATGGTTGTTGCTACCACCACTTAGACTGCTCTTTTCTACTGTATGCAGGTTCATGGACAATGTGCGTGTTGTCAATTTTATTTTTCTCTCAGTAACTTTACAGGCAGATGTTCTTGCTGAAAGTGTTTATGGCTTCCTCTATTTTGGTTCCATTCCTTGGTAATTCTTTCAGTCGGTGTTTCATTGACATACTAAGGTCAGATTGTCGGTATTATTTGGTTTTTAAACTTCATGCTTTCTATTTTTGTCATTGGATCACATGTGTTTGATGTGATTTCTCAAGGTAATGGTTCTCAATTTGTTTTAAGAAGGGTACAAGGTATGCATAAGCATATTTTGGTGATGAAATCATGTTATTGGTGTATTCGTTTGTCATGATTTATACTGATTCATGTTTTCTCATAGGTTCTCATCATACTTTACTATGTTGGGATAATATTCTTGAATTACCTTGTTGACTAGATGGTGTTTGATTAAATGCTTATGAGACTTGCCTATCTTCTTATTGTTGCTTCTGGTGCCTGGCTGATCCTATTTTTTCTTGCAATAGGTTTGATTAGATGTGTTCTTGGTAGTCTTCTGCAATAATCCTCTTGCAATGGTTTTGGGCTGCCACTGTTCTATTTTGGGATGCATATGCTCAGTTTGGTCATCTACTGTTAGCAATTCTCTTCTATTGACTCTCTAATCTTTCTGACAATGTATGGCATGTCATCGGAGTCTTAGTGTTCTGGCAGGAAATTTGCTTTGAAGTTGGATTGTTGTTTTGTGACTTGGTGACATCGATAATCCTTGCTCATTCTTCAGTTAAATCTTTTTTCTTATGAGCTTGATGGTTGCTTATCTTGTTTGGCATATGTTGAACTAATTTTTGGGTTTCACTAAGGGTGGGCTTACTGTTGTTTCAGGAACATGTACAGATTGGATCAATGAATTTTCTTATACTTACGCATCTCTTCCTGCAGATACTCATATTCCTGTAGTTTTGTCATGGGATATTGTTGGATGTGTCTAGTATGCATGGTTTCCCTATTCTCTTTCATATCTTCTACTAACTATTGTTTCTCTCTTCTTCTTTCTCTTTTCGCATATTCTTTTCTTGCATATTTCTCACAGGTTTGACTATTTGGTTCTTGGTCATTATTGTACCTTCCCAATTTCATCAGGTATGGTATTTCTTCCTTGTTGTTTGTTTGCTCTTTTTCTCTAGATATCTTGCTACTATGAAGTCGTTTCTCTGGAGTCTATCTCAGGTGGTTATGGTCGGTTGATTAAAGTGATATTCTAGTGCATCATTTGTTCCGATTGTTGGTGTCCTGACTCTTTCTTCTATGTATAGGTTTCTCTTGGTTTCTATCAGGGATTCATGTTATGTTTTCTTTTCTTCCTTCTTATCTCGTTTTAGTTCTTATCTAATCTCCTTTCTTGTGTCTGTGTTGGTACTCTTTCTTCTTCATTTATATGCCTAGATCTCTCTCATGTCTTTTAGTTTTGTGTGTCATGGATTCCAGGTTTATGGTATGGTTTTCTCTTTACTCTCTTCTACCCTTGTATGCTTGGTTCTTTGTGTGTTTCAAGTATCCTTATTTGGTTTGTTAGTTCTAGGTGCATCTTTCTCATATGCATTGCATTTAGGTGAAGCTTTTGTTTAGGGGGAGAATTCTTTGTATTGACATCGTGTTAACAAGTGTTTATGTTATGGCTTCCGTTGGATATCCTTTTTGTTGTTAACATGATTGTTCTCTTTCTTTTCTTCTTTAATCTTATTTGTTATGGTTTGGTATTTTTTTTCTTTTCTCTTTTTTTTGTTACCTTGCTTCATTTGTGACAAAAAGGGGGAGATTTATGACTCTAATACTAACACCTTCTTCTTCTTTGTTAGTGTATTTTTGGGTCATGTTTCAGGTATACTACATGTATGGGGGAGTGATCATGTATGGGGGAGTGAAAGTGATGATGATCACAAAGTGCATATACAGTTTTGGGTAAGCTCGAGTATTAAACCTTGGAGCTCATGAAGTATGGGGGAGTTGTTCGAGGAACTTCCATTGGCTCTTTGATTGTTGTTGCTTCCGTTCGGTCTCTGATGGTTAAAGTGTCTTACTCAAGCTGGATATCAAGAATTGGTGACTCGGTATGTGTTCTACCTTGAGTGATTTTGTAGGCATGATTTATAAATGCCACGGTTTGGGTTTGTAAGCACGGTTTATAAGTGCTATTAGAGTCATAGGTTTTTGTCACAAAATCAATGTCAAAGGGGGAGATTGAAACCGGCACGAAGTTTGTTTGACATCAATTTTGTGACATTGGTTGTCCATGGTTATTTCGCCTTGAGTTCATTGTTAAGAAAACCTTGTTGTACGCGTGTCATCCTGTGTCCTTGTCTTCGTGTCTTGAGTCGAGAGTGTGTTTCTGGTTCAGGACGTACGTACCTTGTTAGGACGTACGTACGTCATGTTAGGCAGCAAAGTTTCATCGTGTTTAACGTACGTACCATGTTAGGGTGTACGTACGTATGGTCAGGCAGCAGGGAAGTTTTCGTTTTAGGACGTACGTACCTTGTTAGAACGTTCGTACGTCTAAGCAGGCAGCAAGCGTTTAACGTGTGGAGACGTACGAACGTTATTTCGACGTACGTACGTCCAATGTGGGTTTTCACTATTTCGGCCCATTTTCTGTGTTTTCCAACCCTAAGTTTAAATAGGGTTTCTCTTCCAAAGAATGAGTCAGTTCTTTGGCCGTCCAATTCATCAAGTCTTGGAGTTTGTTTAGGTTTTGGTTTTGAGGTTGTTTTGGACATAGAACTCATCTTCTTCTTCCCCATTCATCTTCTTCTTCCTTCTTCCCCATTCATCTTCTTATTCCTTATTAAAGAGTGATTTAGCTTCGAGTCTTCTTGTGTGTTCATCAAGAAGTCGAGTATCCTTGTGTGTTCATCAAGGAACTCTGGTGTAAGCTTGTTTCGTAGTTCGGCTTCGAGTCTTCTTGTGTGTTCATCAAGAAGTCGAGTGTCTTGTGCGTACATCAAGGTGCTCTGGTGAAGTCAAGGTGTTAGAGATAACCAGGAGTATCAGCTCGCAGTGAGTGCAGGTAGTTGATAGGTTTGTACATCTCTTTTCATCTAGTGGATTTATTTGTTGTCGTGAGGACAACCGTGGACGTTTCCCATATTGGGTTTTACCACGTTAAAAATTTCTGCGTGTTCTTTACTTTCTGCATATCGTTTCTTTATTGTTTTATTCTTGTTTGGTTTACTATTGTTATATTGCACATATATTGGGTTTTCATCTAAAACCTAAAAGATCGACAAGGCTTAACCGGACATTCGGCTTTGTATGTACTCCATTTGTATGTACTCCATTCGGTTTACTTTCTTTATTGTTTTATTCTTGTCCGGACATTCGGCTTTGTATGTACTCCATTTATGTTCCGAACTTATAAGTGGACGAAACACACATGTTTTTTAATAGAAAACGATACACCTAAGAGACTAGCCACTCAATCGCTTAACTCGGGGTGTTCTAAGGTGAAAAAACAACGTTCCGTCCGTAAAAANCCATTTTGTCCGAACTTATAAGTGGACGAAACACACATGTTTTCGCATAGAAAACGATACACCTAAGAGACTAGCCACTCAATTGCTTAACTCGAGGCGTTCTAAGATGGAAAAACAACGTTCCGTCCGTAAAAACGATATTTATGTCCGTTCGTCCGGTCGGTATTTACTCGCTTTTTTGTCCGAACTTGGAAATGGACGAAACTCACTTGTTTTGGAATCTAAAACCTCAAGATCGACAAGGCTTAACCGGGACGTTTTAAGGCCAACATAGAACATTTTTTCCATTGGAACGAAGTTTGTCCGGACATTCGGCTTTGTATGTACTCCATTTTTGTTCCGAACTTATAAGTGGACGAAACACACATGTTTTCGCATAGAAAACGATACACCTAAGAGACTAGCCTCTCAATTGCATAACTCGGGGTGTTCTAAGGTGAAAAAACAACGTTCCGTCCTTAAAAACGATATTTATGTCCATCCGTCCGGTCGGTATTTACTCGGTTTTCGGTCCGAACTTGGAAATGGACGAAACTCACTTGTTTTGGAATCTAAAACCTCAAGATCGACAAGGCTTAACCGGGACGTTTTAAGGCCAACATAGAACATTTTTCCATTGGAACGAAGTTTGTCCGGACATTCGGCTTTGTATGTACTCCATTTTTGTTCCGAACTTATAAGTGGACGAAACACACATGTTTTCGCATAGAAAACGATACACCTAAGAGACTAGCCTCTCAATTGCATAACTCGGGGTGTTCTAAGGTGAAAAAACAAAGTTCCGTCCGTAAAATCGAGGTTTATGTCCGTCCGTTCGGTCAGTATTTACTCGGTTTTCAGTCCGAACTTGGAAATGGACGAAACTCACTTGTATTGGAATCTAAAACCTAAAAGATCGACAAGGCTTAACCGGGACGTTTTAAGGCCAACATAGAATATTTGGACCATGGGAACGAAGTTTTGTTTGGACAATCGGCTTTGTATGTACTCCATTTTTGTTACGAACTTATAACTGCACGAAACACACATGTTTTCGCATAGAAAACGATACACCTACGAGACTAGCCACTCAATTGCTTAACTCGAGGCGTTCTAAGATGAAAAAACAACGTTCCGTCCGTAAAAACGATATTTATGTCCGTCCGTCCGGTCGGTATTTACTCGGTTTTTGTCCGAACTTGGAAATGGACGAAACTCACTTGTTTTGGAATCTAAAACCTCAAGATCGACAAGGCTTAACCGGGACGTTTTAAGGCCAACATAGAACATTTTGTCCATTGGAACAAAGTTTTGTCTGGACATTCGGCTTTCTATGTACTCCATTTTTGTTCCGAACTTATAAGTGGACGAAACACACATGTTTTCGCATAGAAAACGATACACCTAAGAGACTAGCCACTCAATTGCTTAACTCGGGGTGTTCTAAGATGAAAAACAACGTTCCGTCCGTAAAAACGATATTTATGTCCGTTCGTCCGGTCAGTATTTACTCGGTTTTTGGTCCGAACTTGGAAATGGACGAAACTCACTTGTTTTGGAATCTAAAACCTAAAAGATCGACAAGGCTTAACCGGGACGTTTTAAGGCCAACATAGAATATTTGGACCATGGGAACGAAGTTTTGTTTGGACAATCGGCTTTGTATGTACTCCATTTTTGTTCCGAACTTATAACTGCACGAAACACACATGATTTCGCATAGAAAACGATACACCTAAGAGACTAGCCACTCAATTGCTTAACTCGGGGCGTTCTAAGGTGAAAAAAAACGTTCCGTCGGTTAAAACGAGGTTTATGTCCCTCCGTTCGGTAGTTATTAACTCGGTTTTCGGTCCAAACTTGGAAATGGACGAAACTCACTTGTTTTGGAATCTAAAACCTAAAAGATCGACAAGGCTTAAACGGGACGTTTTAAGGCCAACATAGAATATTTGGACCATGAGAACGAAGTTTTGTCTGGACAATCGGCTTTGTATGTACTCCATTTTTGTTCCGAACTTATAACTGCACGAAACACACATGTTTTCGCATAGAAAACGATACACCTACGAGACTAGCCACTCAATTGCTTAACTCGAGGTGTTCTAAGATGAAAAAACAACGTTCCGTCCGTAAAAACGATATTTATGTCCGTCCGTCCGGTCGGTATTTACTCGGTTTTTGGTCCGAACTTGGAAATGGACGAAACTCACTTGTTTTGGAATCTAAAACCTCAAGATCGACAAAGCTTAACCGGGACGTTTTAAGGCCAACATAGAACATTTTGTCCATTGGAACAAAGTTTTGTCCGGACATTCGGCTTTGTATGTACTCCATTTTTGTTCCGAACTTATAAGTGGACGAAACACACATGTTTTCGCATAGAAAACGATAAACCTAAGAGACTAGCCACTCAATTGCTTAACTCGAGGCGTTCTAAGATGAAAAAACAACGTTCCGTCCGTAAAAACGATATTTATGTCCGTTCGTCCGTTCGGTATTTACTCGCTTTTTTGTCCGAACTTGGAAATGGACGAAACTCACTTGTTTTGGAATCTAAAACCTCAAGATCGACAAGGCTTAACCGGGACGTTTTAAGGCCAACATAGAACATTTTTTCCATTGGAACGAAGTTTGTCCGGACATTCGGCTTTGTATGTACTCCATTTTTGTTCCGAACTTATAAGTGGACGAAACACACATGTTTTCGCATAAAAACGATACACCTAAGAGACTAGCCACTCAATTGCTTAACTCGCGGCGTTCTAGGATGAAAAAACAACGTTCCGTCCGTAAAAACGATATTTATGTCCGTTCGTCCGGTCGGTATTTACTCGCTTTTTTGTCCGAACTTGGAAATGGACGAAACTCACTTGTTTTGGAATCTAAAACCTAAAAGATCGACAAGGCTTAACCGGGACGTTTTAAGGCCAACATAGATATTTGGACCATGGAACGAAGTTTTGTCTGGACAATCGGCTTTGTATGTACTCCATTTTTGTT
>JAJHQE010000232.1:0-25108 GCA_020826895.1 Aquilegia kansuensis
TTGAAAGAGATTGCCAAGGCTGGAGGAAAAACACTTGCTCAGGTACTAATAGTATCTTTCTTTCCCAGAACACACAAGTGTACAGCTTTTTTCTGGTCTCAAACATCAAATGTTTATTAATTGGTATTGGTGCAGGTTTGTATTAGATGGGTATATGAACAAGGAGTAGGTGTGCTCGTAAAGAGCTTCAAAGAGGCGAGACTGAGGGAGAACCTTGAAATATTTGATTGGGCATTAAGTGAGGAAGAAACCACAAAAATTAGCCGATTACCGCAGAGTAAAGGTTATCCTGGACATGGCTTCCTTAGAGTTGATGGGTCATTCAAATCTCTGGAGGAGCTTTGGGATGGAGAGATCTAAATATAAAGCGGCTCTACACTTCTACTTATCTGCAGTCCAACATATATTGTACGTGATTTGACTATGTATCCAGAATCCAAATAAGTGTTAAATTAAAGCATCCAATACTCCTGCTTTGCTCTGTTGTCCATGCTGCAGTCCATATTGGAACCATCATACCAACTTAATCTAGCAATTAATTTGACTAACACCAACCGGCTACTGCTGAAAATTTTGAAAGCAGGGGAGCCACAAAGCCTAAGGCGGATTTATGTGTTGAGAATTGAAATAGTATTCCATAGCGAAAGAGTAAACGGTCCTAACTAGGATTTAAAAGGACTCAAAAACTTGTCAGTAAGAAATGTTGGAACTTTGAGTTTGAATTTGTGTATGTTAGTTACTTATTTATATCATTCAAGATTTGGGGAGATAAAAGCTTGTATTAAACGTTATAAATACTTTAGATATCGTCTCTAACGGGAAGCAACACTTTCGAGCAATGGTTGTGACTGCGAGAGATTTTTTTTGGATAGAATGTGACTGGGAGAGATGTTTGTGACTCTGCAGAGTCTACACCTACCGTATCTTTTCCTATGGAACACTTCATTTGTGCACATTTCAGAATGGATTTAGTCACAGCTAAAAACACTCGTCACACAACAAGAACATATATCCGTATTCAAGGTGATTTCATATGTCCAATGTAATTGCCGAGCGTATGACACTTCAATGAAGAGTTGGTCAAAACATGCTAAAATGATCGACCTATTGGAATGAGAAATGATTATATCCTTCTGAAATTTGTAAGTGGATGTTTCAAGATACAATGGTCTAGTAGCAGGATAAATGCCACTTTAGAAACATGCCTCACTCAGTCACTAGTCTCTGAGTCTCTCTAAATTAGCTACTACTTCTATCCTTATTAAATTTCTACATAGTTTCTTTTCTCGCCTTTTTTTCTGAGACCTTCATTTTCTAGTAGGCCTTTTTTTATCATCAAACACCTTAGCTACAGCCTAAAAGGTGGACATACAAACAATATGGTAAGACCATGTTGCGAAATACTCAAGAGGATAGGATTAGGACAATGGTGTTATTGGTGAAAAACTTCCCTCATAGCACCACTCACAGTGGGTCAACGTAGACGCTTTAGGAGAACCCTAGAGCTATGTGAATTTAAAAGTAAAAGTTGCTGATAAGAAAAAGAAAACACCCAAAATAAAGATAAGAGAGATGGGAAGCATACCTGAGGTAACCTTAAACTCCGGTCACCGGATGCCTCTCGTAGGCATGGGCACGGCATCATATCCCTTTGCAGGATCCGAAGTTGTAAAGTCAGCTATACTGAGTGCAATCAAACTTGGTTACAGACACTTTGACACTGCAACTTTATACAAAACAGAGCAAATTATTGGAGAAGCTATAGCAGAATCACTTCAACTTGGTCTCATCAAATCTAGAGAAGAGCTTTTCATTACCACCAAGCTATGGGTGAATGATGGTCACAAAGATTTCATCCTTCCAGCTCTTCAGAGATCTCTCAAGTAACATCCAATCGCGTTGACTTCATGTTTTTAAAGTATCTGTTAGTGTTCTTTAGATTCAAAATATCTAAAAAAAAAAAACAAGTTTGATTTTATTTGTAGAAACCTGCAGCTGGACTACATTGATCTATATCTTATACATTGGCCAGTGAGCATCCCGCCCGGAGAAATACGGTTTCCAGGACCAAATGAAAAGGTTCTTCCAATAGATTACACATCTGTATGGGAAGCAATGGAAAAGTGCCAAAAGCTTGGCCTTACGAAGTCAATCGGAGTCAGTAATTTCACCTGTAAGAAACTTGACTTGATACTGGCCTCAGCAAAGATCCCACCTGCTGTTAATCAGGTTAGTTCTCAAATTGATCAGTATTCGTGTTGTCTCAGCAATGAGTACAGGTTTGATTTGTGTATCGTTTTAGGTGGAGGTGAATCCATATGGCGACAAGAAAAACTGATAAAGTTTTGTAAGGACAAAGGCATTGTTGTGACAGCTTACTCTCCTTTGGGCAATGCTGGATCAGATTCTCAAGGCAACAATAAAGTGATTGAATGTGAATTACTGAAAGAGATTGCCGAAGCTACAGGAAAGACGCATGCTCAGGTATTAGTATTATAGTATATCTTCCTTCTCACAAAGCACAAGTGTACATTTCAGTTTCTGGTATCACACATCAAAATGCTTATATTAGTTGGAACTTAATCAGGTTTGTATAAAATGGGTTTTTGAGCAAGGAGTAGGGATAATTGTTAAGAGCTTCAATGAGGTGAGACTAAAGGAGAACATTGATATAGTTGATTGGGCACTAAGTGGGGAACACTCTATGAAAATTGGCCAATTACCACAGAGCAAAGGATATCTTGGAGATATCTTCGTTAGAGCTGATGGGCCATTTAAGTCTCTAGAGGAGCTTTGGGATGGAGAAATTTAAACTTAGTAGCATCACACATCTGCAATCAAACTTATGTTATTTGTAATGGATTTGAGTGTGACTCCAGACTCCAAATAAATGCTAAACAATATATGTAGTGTATGATATGAATCTCATACACAGGTTATCAGATTGAAGCATCCAATAATTCCTGTACTGCTATGTTCTCCATGTACTCATCTTGATCATCCATGTGGCAAATTTGATAATGGCACCTACAATTAGAATCGTGATAAGGTCCATTCGTCACTCTTTGGACCCTATGCATTATATCATGTCATCTTTGTGTCAACCACCACACTTATATAACCGATACTGCTGGTGACTGCAAAGCAGGAAAACCACAAACCTTGAAACAGGGTATACTGTAGTGCTAAGAGGGTAAAGTTAAATAAAAAAAGGGCCTAGTTCAATTCAGTAGGATGCAAACTATTTTCAGAATGAAAATACTAATAATATGTATCACAAACTTAAGTATAAATTCGCATGCTTGTCAATGCAATCAAAAAGTTGGATGAGAAAATCCCTGTACTAAGGTTAGTGCAGTCTTTCGAAGAACAATTTCCAAAAGAAAAAACAGGAGAAGAACAATTATTCCCTCTAGTACATATTTAATGACATCAAATAACTGTCAAAATTCATGTACATCAATAAAAAGTAACCAGTCTGGGTGTATCAAGATAAGTACTACCCATTAATTTTGTCCTTGTCAGGAAAACTTGATAAAAATGAGCAATTTTTTTTTCTATACAACAATGATGTTATTGTTGGTCTGTAATAATTGAATTTAGTGAAGTCAGAGTTACACTGCCTCCATTGCAGCAGCTTCTGCGTACCAAGAGTTCCATGCTTCCACGTAATGAGCAAAGATGTCACTTAGTGCTGCAAAAGGACATCAAATCCCAATATATATTATATTCAATTGTTTTTTATTATACAAGTATAATATATAGATTGAAATGTTAATTATATGACATCGTACATATAATCACCCTCTCTACATGATCATCCAGCTTTGGGTGCATGCATGCACTTTGCACACCACTAGCCAGAATAAAACTACCCTACCATATGACTGACTGACTGGTTTGACAGAGAGTGAATTGTGAGATCACTCAAACTTTGGACTGTCGCAGAACAATCCATCAGAATACATATCAATACGGACACAAATTGCTTAACTGAGGATGATGCACAGTCCAAGAGCTATTTAGAGAATTATAAATCAAAATCATACTATGCTTGTAGCTGGGACCTAACTAACCATGTGATCCCGGAATTTTTTCGAGTCTTAAGGAAAATATTAAGAAAACCACATATCAATATGCAAACAATTAGTGAATGAGGGTCAACAAAATAATTCAAGCGAAATACTAACAAGTGATATTTAGCTAGCAAATCAGTGAAAGACATGGGCCCATTTATTGATGAACTACCAAGATTCTTCTTTCAGATCCATTCCAAATAAACATATGGACATTGATCAGGAAATTAAATTGTGTCAGTTCAAGATTCTCCAGTCGAAAAGGCTACTCAAAATGAGGATGATGTTATGATTTATGAAGTCAGGCTATCTTAATTATGAAGACTAGCAAGGTACCTTGATTGTAGTATGGAAGCCTATGAGAAGACACAAGGCTGTCCTGGTCATGCAATGTTTGTTCATTCCTCTTCTGAGTGTCATTGTCTTTGGGACCACAACGAACAGCATTGGAGCTGTGTTTAGACTGCTGTGGTTGATGCAACTTCTTCTGATTAATCTCATTTGTGAAGTCCCTATTCTCCATTTTCTGAAATGCACTCCCATCAAACCTAGTCCTTTTGACAGCAGCATTTGTTATATCAGTTCCGAACTCCCTTCGTTTTGAAAGTAATGATCCATTCTCTTGTGTTCCACTGACGCCCAACCATCTAAATGCAGGCTTCCTACTTCCAACTTCACGAGTCTGCAATAAATCAAAAGCATAAGAGAGTATAAGTTTGAAGGACAGTACACTTCACCTTGTGCAGGTTGTATTTAAACTGGCTCACCTT
Source organism: Aquilegia kansuensis (assembly GCA_020826895.1). NCBI lineage: Eukaryota > Viridiplantae > Streptophyta > Magnoliopsida > Ranunculales > Ranunculaceae > Aquilegia > Aquilegia kansuensis. Next base: position 4,847 of record JAJHQE010000232.1, read on the forward strand.
TTGAATGAGATTAAGGGAGGACAGTACATTTGCTATGTCATACAATCGTCTCACTTTTGCTTTGGTATTACCTGATTAAGAGCATTGGGCAATTAGTTATGGGTTCTTTTGTTCAACGGAAAAAAAGCATGATAAGGAGGAAACTGGAAAGGTCGATTACTTTGCATTAGCAATAACTTGTCATTATCTTCGAGCAATATCCTTGAAGCTTTATCAAATGTAAGCAATTGATTCTGAAGGAAAACAAAGGAAGTTAACATTATGATAAGGAATAAAAACTAAACTAAATAACAGGGATGAAGATATATTTTCACTGTCAGCAGCTTACTTCAGAGCAAAGTAAGAGCTTCACAAAGTTCTCCGTGAGAAGTACCAGAGATTTCTCTCTTTTGCTTTCTGCAAGAACAAGCAATCAACGAGTAAAAAAATGCAATCAATTCATATTCAAGATTGATACTATTCAATCTCCAAACTAAAGACACAGTGAAGACGGTTATGTTGTATATTTGTAAGTTGTTATATAGTATACTATGGCAAGAAATTGAGCAATATGTGTATTGTTTTATTTTTTGGAAGTGTATTCTACTATTCTTTGAGGGGAGTGTCGGAAATTAACAATCACGCAATAATGATTCTGCATGAAGTCTTATGAACATAAATGCTTCTGACATATTACTATAAAATGACGAAAATTTAATGCAACTCTTTACATCATATTGAGATATAGCCAACCCTCGTAAGAAGGTTTAAACTCCAAAAAATTCAAAATATATTCATTGTTCCATCAAAACGTTTGCATGCAAAGTAAGCATGTTATTGCTTATACTAGGTGTTACTGTGATGTCCTCTTTTTAGTCCAATGTTAGGAGAAATAGACCATCGAAGAGCTAAATAACAGTATATAGTAAAATGGAACCTATAAATGAATCGACAAGGAAGATAAAATAACCTTCTTTAGAGGGTAAACAAGGTTTCTGAAGGAGCTCAATATTGCTTGAGTAGTCTTGTCCACTCGCAATATTGGAATCAGAAGATTGTTGTGTTCGTCTCTATTGTCATCCAAAGCCTAGAGTTGAACAGAGAATAAATGTTGAGAGTAAAGGCGTAAAGGGTCAGAATCAGTTTAACATCACCTTTCCATTATCCCAAAACCTAACTTCAACTGTAATACAGAAGGAAAAAAAAAACCTACTGTTGTTCTATCAACGCAAAAAACATTTTTTCCCTTAAAGCCGATTCCTGCACATTAATATGACCAGAAAAGGAAAGGGTAAATCTTTTCGAACGCGGAAAATTCTTCCAAAAGTAATTAAAACACAAAACAAATTTTACCTTAAGCTCTTTCAATGCATTAACCATTCCATAATAACCTTTCCAAGAATACTCCTTTTTCGCTTTTCTTTCAAGAATCTAATAAGAGAATCAAACCCCAAATTAGCTAAAATCATCTATGTTTCAAAATCAAATTTTACAACAAACAGATTATTAAATCTTACTCCAATGCTTTCTAGTACATTAACTATATCATAAATCCGACGCCGAACAATCCCTAAAATAAAATGAAGAAAAAAACCCAAATTTAACAATAAAAATTAAAATCAAACTCAGGGTAAAACTTAAAATTGAAGATTAAAGATCTTGTAATTTACCTAATCGTCGAGAAGCTTCACCAAGTTCAATTGATTGAACATCACCCTTATCATACAAGCTTAAAAAACTGTATAATTTCCAAATTAAAAAAAAATTAATAAAGGATTAAAGATATAGATTTGAAGAAAGAGAAAGGGTAGATCGGAATAAAGAAAAGAGATTACTTGGTACATAAAAGTCCCAAAGACTTTTCTTTCCTACAATACATATGATGACGAGTTCCTGATGAATCTGGAAATGATGAAGGGAGTAAGAAACCTTCTCATCAATTGATTCATCCATCTGATTCATTTCTTTCTTCTTGTTCTTGTTCTGAGAGAGAGAGAGAGAGAGAGAGAGAGAGAGAGAGAGAGAGAGAGAGAGAGAGAGAGAGAGATTTGAGTTCTTGGAGGGAAAACAAGAATGACCGTTAAAATGGGGAGGGAGATGTGAATAGTAGGTAGGCGGGTTTAAATTTTCAAATGCCGGCGGCTCAGGTCAATAGCATTTTAGGATTAGGGTGTGAATGGTGATTGGTATGAAATGTGTGAAACATAGGCCCAATGGAGTATTTACAAGGCCCAATGTATTTAGGTTTTATGGAATTTTATCAAAAATATTTGAAATTTACGGAAAACATTACATTTTGAGTACATTGAAAAATCAGTAATTTTTAAAGATAAAAAAAAAAAAATAAGGAATCAATTCAAAGTCATTTATGTCTGAATTTTTGTAATTATGTTGATAATTGTGATTCCAAAAACATACTGTACCAATTAAGATGGAAAAAAATCATAAATACCATCCCAAATTCCCAATATCCAAAAGAGATACCATATTTATACTCCATATGCACAAATTTAATGTATGAACCAATATAATCAAATGAGGCTATAAGCAATGTATGTCACACTCGCACAAAATATAATAAATAAATGACATTAAACATAACTACACACGCCCATGTAGACATGCAATGGACCTTAGGTGTTATTGCTGTAAGCCATGTGATCTTTATAACCTGATGAACTGAATCAAGCAGATTATACTCCAAAGTAAATGATACCCTCTTAACTACTATAACTAAATTTGACTACAAGTACTTAAGTTCGATCTATTCCTCGCTTTATTTGGTTGTTAGTGTTGTCGTCAATACCTTCTCCCTTAGCTTCCTTGATGAGCAGTCCCAAAAGCCTCTGATACGTTGCAACGGTCCCTTCGAGTATGTCAATAGCTCTGCTTCTATCCTAACAACCATATTCAATAGATTTTCCATTTCACTCAACTCTCTCACTGGCCTGCTTATTTCATTTCCACAGTAGCCCAAACTTGGGCCTCTAAGTTCAACACCTCCGCCAGCTCCAATGCCATCCTGCGACAACTACCGCCATCTCTTATCCTTTTTCCACCAGAATACACTAATGTTCTCCCTCCCATTCGTAATGCTCCTTACCACCGTACCGCTTCCACTTCCCATAACTGGACATTCCCATCTTCAGATGCCGATACAATGTTTTTATCCTCATTCAACATCGCCACTGCAGTGACTGCCCCATTATGATCCGGAGTCAAGCCAATACCTAAGAATAATTTATGTGCCTCCTTTCTACCTTCGTAATACCAACATATAACCTGCCATCAGATCCACCCACATAAAAATGTGACTCGGTGGAATCCAACACAAGACACCATAGCATGCAAGGAAAGGACACTTTTCGAATAAGGGTACACCATGTGATAAGCCCAAAATTGCATGTGCAATCCAATGAGGAAGAGACAATAACTGAACCGCATCCATTAGCTACTGCAGTTACAGATGAGGTGTGTGCAGAGAAGCTATACAAAGCATTTATGGGAAGGTCATAAGCATGGCATCCAAGAGCTGAATTAATGGAATACACACAAGACTCTATCATCTCCACCTGAGATGAGAAGTGAAGCATCAGAATTGAGAATGCAACAAGATACAGGTTTAGAATGCGCAGGAAACGAGCGAACAAGATGACCGGATGGAAGAGATAAGGCATGAAGATAACCAGATACGCCGCCACAAAAAAGGTAAAGCCCGTCTGGGGTGGCAGTTATTGGGGTAACAGGTTCAGGAAGAGGAAGGTGGTGAGAGGCAGTCGAAGACCACCAATTGTATAGATAGACAGAAGCAGCAGCTGAGGCCGAGGGTGAATAAGATATGTGAGCAGCTGCAATGTAGGTGTTTCCAACCAGGGCGAGGCCTTTACGCGGTTCGACTACCAGTAAAGTGAGCAAGAATGACGTCCAGATGAAGCATCATAGGCTGTAATTATAGAATTATCTACAGAGCTTGCAAAGAAGATTTCACGAGATGAAGCCATTACTATTGTGCATCTAACTTGTTCAAACAAGAATCTTATTCATGTGGTGGAAAACAAGGTTCAAAACAAGGTGCCTACACCATCTTTATCACCATTGTGTGGTAATTTGAAATTTTGAATAGCTTGAACAACTGTTCCTATGTAGAACAACAATTCAGAAGCATTCATCAACACTTGTCACATCTATTCCCTCACCAACGAATCTTATCACACCTATCAAATATGGATTAGGCCGGAGTGAGCATTGGTGGCATTAACCTCTTGTTTTAAGTCTTTCAACACCCAAATTATTGGACTAGTTCACGGTTCACCATTTTCTCAATTTGTTCATAGTTCACCAATTCAGTCAACACTAAAGCCTATCAACCCATCAGAAGAGTACTTTGTCTCCTGCCCCATTGTCTCACAAACAATTATGCAAGTCTTATTACCTCATACCCAACAGGCCAACAAAATGTTGAACACAAACTTAAAAACATTTTCACTCTATACCACAGAACAGTGTATAGTTGCAACCAGAGACTTTGTCACTCAAAATAAACATTAAAAGCATTATACATGGGATTGAAATTAAGGAATCAAAGTCATTTATGTCTAAATGTTTTTGTAATTATGTTGGTAATTGTGATTCCAAAAACATACTGCACCAATTAAGATGGGAAAAAAACATAAATACCATCCCAAATTCCCAATATCCAAAAGAGATACCATATTTATACTCCATATTGCATACAAATTCAATGTATGAACCAATATACAAATTCAAAAGAGGCAACAAGCAATGTATGTCACCACTCGCCACAAAATGTAATAAATAAATGACATTAAACATAGCTACACGTCCATGTAGACAGGCAATGGACCCTTGTGTTTTTGTTGTAAGCCATGTTATAGTCGTTTTGTTGTTGCTGCCTCCAAGTTCTGCTGTCACATAATTCTTAATCCCAACTCTGCTTATTATATTGCAAGTTAGTTGACCAATATAAGTACTCATGTGCATACAGGCAACAGGATTTCTACAAAGAATTGCTTCACTTATAGACTAGGTAGCAGAAGATTTTATTTTATAATTATAAATGGCAGATTACATCTCAACTGCACACACCTTTTGAAGTTGTACATACCCATAACGAGAGTAAGACGACTGTCCACAAAAGACGTTTGGTGATCTTTATGACCTGATGAACTAAATCAAGCAGATTATACTCCAAAGTAAATAATGCCTTCTTAACTACTATAACTAATTTGACTACAAGTACTTAAGCTCGATCTATTCGCCTTTATCTTGGTTGTTAGTGTTGTCGCCAGTACCTTCTCCCTTAGCCTCCTTGATGAGCAGCCCTAAAAGCCTTTGATACGTTGCAACGGTCCCTTCGAGTATGTCAATAGCTCTGCTTCTATCCTTAACAACCCATTCAATGATTCTTCCATTTCACTCAACTCTCTCACTGGCCTGCTTATTTCCTTTCCACAGTAGCCCAAACTTGGGCCTCTAAGTTCAACACCTCCACCAGCTCCCAATGCCATCCTGCGACAACTACCGCGACTACACCGCCATCTCTTATCCCTTTTGCCACCAGAATATCACTAATGTTCTCCCTCCCATTCGTAATGCTCCTTATCACCCTACCGCTCTCCACTTCCCATAACTGGACATTCCCATCTTCAGATGTCGATACAATATTTTATCCTCATTCAACATCGCCACTGCAGTGACTGCCCCATTATGATCCGGAGTCAATGCCAATACCTGAGAATAATTTATGTGCCTCCTTTCTACCTTCGTAATACCAACATATAACCTGCCATCAGATCCACCCACATAAAAATGTGACTCAGTGGAATCCAACACAAGACACCATAGCATGCAAGGAAATGACACTTTTCGAATAAGGGTGACACCATGATAAGCTCCAAAATTTGCATGTGCAATCCAATGAGGAAGAGACAATAACTGAACCGCATCCATTAGCTACCGCAGTTACAGATGAGGTGTGTGCCGAGAAGCTATACAAAGCATTTATGGGAAGGTCATAAGCATTGGCATCCAAGAGCTGAATTAATGGGAATACACACAAGACTCCATCATCTCCACCTGAGATGAGAAGTGAAGCATCAAATTGAGAATGCAACAAGATACAGGTTTAGAATGCGCAGGAACGAGCGAACAAGATGACCGGATGGAAGAGATAAGGCATGAAGATAACCAGATACGCCGCCACAAAAGAGGTAAAGCCCGTTTGGGGTGGCAGTTTTGGGGCAACAGGTTCAGGAAGAGGAAGGTGGTGAGAGGCAGTCGAAGACCACCAATTGTATAGATAGACAGAAGCAGCAGCTGAGGCCGAGGGTGAATAAGATATGAGCAGCTGCAATGTAGGTGTTTCCAACCAGGGCGAGGCCTTTACGCGGCGTTCGACTACCAGTAAAGTGAGCAAGAATGACACCAGATGAAGCATCATAGGCTGTAATTATAGAATTATCTACAGAGCTTGCAAGGAAGATTTCACGAGATGAAGCCATTACTATTGTGCATCTAACTTGTTCAAACAAGAATCTTATTCATGTGGTGGCGTTCAAAACAAGGTGTTATTCAAGTGGTGGCGTTCAAAACAAGGTGCCTACACCATCTTTATCACCATTGTGTGGTAATTTGAAATTTTGAATAGCTTGAACAACTGTTCCTATGTAAAACAACAATTCAAAAGCATTCATCAACACTTGTCACATCTATTCCCTCACCAACGAATCTTATCAACACCTATCACATATGGATTAGTCGGAGTGAGCATGGGAGGCATTAACCCTTGTAGTTTAAGTCTTTCAACACCCAAATTCCTAGACTAGTTCATAGTTCACCATTTTCTCAATTTGTTCATAGTTCACCAATTCAGTCCACACTATAGCCTGTCAACCTATCAGAAGGGCACTTTGTCTCCTGCTCCATTCCTCTCACAAGCAATTATGCAAGTCCTATTACCTCATACCCAACAGGCCAACAGAACGTTGAAACACAAAACTTACAAAAATTTTCACTCTATACCACAGAACAGTGTATAGTTGCAACCAGAGACTTTGTCACTCAAAATCATTTAAAAAGCACTATACATGGATTGAAATTAAGGAATCAAAGTCATTTATGTCTAAATTTTTTGTAATTATGTTGATAATTGTGATTCCAAAAACATATTGTACCTATTAAGATAGAAAAAAAAATCATAAATACCATCCCAAATTCCCAATATCCAAAAGATACCATATTTATACACCATATTACATACAAATTCAATGTATGAACCAATATACAAATCCAAAAGAGGCTACAAGCAATGTATGTCACCACTCGCCACAAAATGTAATAAATAAATGACATTAAACATAGCTACACGCCCATGTAGACAGGCAATGGACCCTATGTGTTTTGTTGTAAGCCATGTTATAGTTTTTTTGTTGTTGCTGCCTCCAAGTTCTGTTGTCACATAATTCTCAATCCCAACTCTGCTTATTATATTGCAAGTTAGCTGACCAATATAAGTACTCATGTGCATACAGGCAACAGGATTTCTACAAAGAATTGTTCACTTATAGACTAGGTAGCAGAAGATTTATTTTATAATTATAAATGGCAGATTACATCTCAACTGCACACACCTTTTGAAGTTGTACATACCCATAGCTAGACGACTGTCCACAAAAGACGTTTGGTGATCTTTATGACCTGATGAACTGAATCAAGCAGATTATATCCAAAGTAAATGATGCCTTCTTAACTACTATAACTAAATTTGACTACAAGTACTTAAGCTCGATCTATTCCACCCTTTATCTTGGTTGTTAGTGTTGTTGCCAGTACCTTCTCCCTTAGCCTCCTTGATGAGCAGTCCCAAAAGCCTTTGATACGTTGCAACGGTCCTTTCGAGTATGTCAATAGCTCTGCTTCTATCTTTAACAACCACATTCAATGATTCTTCCATTTCACTCAACTCTCTCACTGGCCTGCTTATTTCCTTTCCACATTAGCCCAAACTTGGGCCTCTAAGCTCACACCTCCACCAGCTCCCAATGCCATCATGCGACAACTACCGCCATCTCTTATTCCTTTTGCCACCAGAATATCACTAATGTTCTCCCTCCCATTCGTAATGCTCCTTACCACCCTACTTCTCTCCACTTCCCATATGACATTCCCATCTTCCGATGCCGATACAATGTGTTTATCCTCATTCATCATCGCCACTGCAGTGACTGCCCCATTATGATCTGGAGTCAGTGCCAATACTTGAGAATAATTTATGTGCCTTCTTTCTACCTTCGTAATACCAACAAATAACCTGCCATCAGATCCACCCATCACATAAAAATGTGACGCAGTGGAATCCAACACAAAACACCATAGCATGCAAGGAAAGACACTTTTGAATAAGGGTGACACGATGTGATAAGCTCCAAAACTTGCATGTGCAATCCAATGAAGAAGAAACAATAACTGAACCGCATCCATTAGCTACCGCAGTTACAATGAGGTGTGTGCAGAGAAGCTATACAAAAATTTATGGGAAGATCATAAGCATTGTCATCCAAGAGCTGAATTACTGGGAATACACACACGACTCCATCATCTTCACCTGAGATGAGAAGTGAAGCATTAGAATTGAGAATGCTGCAAGATACAAGTTTAGAATGCGCAGAAATGAGCGAACAAGATGATCGGATGGAAGAGATAAGGCATGAAGATAACCAAATACGCCGCCACAAAAGAGATAAAGCCCGTCTAGGTTGGCAGTTATTGGGGCAACAAGTTCAGGAGAGGAAGGTGGTGAAAGGCAGTCGAAGACCACCAATTATATAGATAGGCAGAAGAAGCAGCTGAGGCCAAGGGTGAATAAGAGATGTGAGCAGCTGCAATGTAAGTGTTTCCAACCAGGACGAGGCCTTTACGCGACGTTCGACTACCAGTAAAGTGAGCAAGAATGACACTGGATGAAACATCATAGGCTGTAATTATAGAATTATCTATGGAGCTTGCAAGGAAGATTTCACGAGATGAAACCATTACTATTGTGCATCTAACTTGTTCAAACAAGAATCTTATTCAGGTGTGGCGTTCAAAACAAGGTGCCTACACCACCTTTATCACCATTGTGTGGTAATTTGAAATTTTGAATAACTGAACAACTGTACGTATGTAGAACAACAATTCAGAAGCATTCATCAACACATGTCACATCTATTCCCTCACCAACGAATCTTATCAACACCTGTCACATATGGATTAGGCCGGAGTGAGCATTGGAGGCATTAATCTCTTGTAATTTAAGTCTTTCAACACCCAAATTCCTGGACTAGTTCATAGTTCCCAATTTTCTCAATTTGTTCATAGTTCACCAATTCAGTCCACACTAAAGCCTGCCAACATTATCATACGCAGCAACGCCTGTGACTGACAACATTCCACATTATTATCATTCGCAACAACGCCTGTGACTGACAACATTCCTTAACAAACAATAAATCTATTTCACTCACGTGTTGGTGATCGATCTTCCACCATATGGTGCAAAACTGCAAGGTAGATAAGGTCAGATTTTCTATAGACAACGTGTAGCATAAGTAATAGTTAAAGAAACCACAAAACCAGCTTTCTAGGTAAATATTGAACCGAATAACAAAACCACTCTTGTAAATACTACTTGGAACGCCCTTTTCTCTCTCTTTTGACAAAAACTTTTATTGTTCATTTAACAATCCTAGGAATTCAGATAGGCAACATAATCACAACTAAAATATTATATCTGAGTACAGAGTCAATCAGAACTGATTTCAGATGGAGATGATACATCCCATAATTAAGAAATACTCAGTATAGAAAAATGCAAGGGGGAATCGTTTACTACCAAGGACGTGTCGAGTGGAAACAGTCATATGTAACAAATAATTGGTATATACTGTGATAAAAAGCCATGTAGAAGAGAAAGTGAAAATGGAGGCGTCAAATATGTGCCCACATATATAAGAATTGAATTAATACTGAGAACAAGTGCAAGATAAAACAGAAGTGCATTGAGATCACAATCAACTATGAAAAAATACCTTTTAAGTTCATTAACCATCCACAATTCACTCTCACCTAATCACCCAATTCAATTTTGAATGACTACCTAAAGGAAAGACCAATGACCTGCTTCAATTTGGCTTCAGAGAAGCCTTTTTCAGAAATCTTTCCTAGCTAATAGTGGAAAAACAGAGTATTACTTCAATTCATGCTTCTAAGGATAGTTCCAGGATGCTAGATAAACCTTTCGTGAAATATGGAGAAATCTATATCAGAGAACAACCAAAGCAACTCAGGTAAATTGGAAATAGATAGAAATATCCATCACCATATGTAATCTACTATCTCAAGTATAAAAGGAAGAGACAACAAGACCCATCTCCATTCCTAATCTATATTCCTTTTTTTTATCAGATTTGTTTCAATATATTTCTAATAAAAAAGAAGTGTTTATAAAGCCACAAAGAGATATAAAGAATTGTGGGGTGGTGTTGCAAAAACGTCAGACTATCCTAAGACACAACACCAATAGTTCAAATTCAGAACATTACTCTCATTTGATTTGGAACAGTTTCATACTGATTTCTAGGCAAAAACATTCATTCCCTCCCTCCAATGGCAGTGGTAATGTTGATACACGCCTTTATATGATAAAACAAAATACTTCTCACAAATACTCCTCCATTTTGGTTGGACCTTAGTTCTCAGCCCCTCGCTGTCTGACGTTGTATTTATAATCAAAACTCATGAAAAAAATGTGCAGATGTGTCTTCCTGATTGAGCTCGTGAATGGATAGAAGGTAAGTATATGATCAGAAGAGTATATTTTGGACATACACACAGGTCAGTCCGATTAGATTTAGGAGCCTCTATTTAACCTTCACATCTGTACTAAAACTCTTCCAAATAACATCTTCAGCCCCCGCAAACCATTTAATAATGTCTTAGAGTGACAACTTAGACGGAGGCGAGCTCAATGGTGAGCCTACTAGATTATTCAACACTTATCTGTACCCATGCATATCGAGTTACCAACAGAACTCAAACCCAAATCTCACCGCCCTCAAAAATCCCAGAGGCCATAACAAAAATATCAGTAGATAATATAAAACTATTGCACAATGCAAATCAATCAACCAAATCAAGTTTTATTCGCGATTATATGAGCCTATGACACAAATGCACTTCTTTGCCCAATACGAAATAAATATGTTTGTGGTTAAACTGTTAAAGCACACACCAGCTTGCCCGTATCCCTGTATCACAAAGCCAGAAGCTATGGCACAAAGGTAGCAAACAACTCAAGAGATGAAGGTGAATAGTTCAGGAGGATCAAATATACTCCTTGAGAATTGGGCCCGCACTTTCATGGATGGAAAATTACATATTGTGAAACACAGTAACATCTGATCAACAATAAAGACCTCAAGGTCTTTACTCAATTTCGCGATTACTAAACTCTATGCCCCTAATGTCAATTCTATCACCAAGAATATCTCTTTCTTCAACAACGCACTATTAGAATTTCTTTAGTAATTTGCACTCATTTCTATTATTTACCCTTTAGTCCTTTTCAACATCTGTCTTCCACTTGGTGGTTTTAGCATATTTGTTGTTCTATTAGTTTAAACATGTTTTTTGCAACATTTTCCTTCTCTATAGTGTGTTTACTAAATTAGTCGTGTGGCTGGATTCAGGAGATATGTACTATGCTTTGATCTTAATACTTTTGCTATATATTTGTTTCATACCAAACAGTACAACAGAGAAAATTGAGCACCTACTTTATGAAATATCTACATAGACGATTAGCCTAAGGTCTAAGGTCCACAAAACAATTATCCCAACAGATACAATATAGAGTGAATACCATCAAGGAAAACATTTCCAAAGATTCTCTTTGGCACAAACACGTCTCAAACCCAATTATCCAACAAACACGTCTCAAAACTCATATGTATCAAACCTTCAATAAAGGAGTTCTTGTATTTAACGTCAAAAATATATATAAGAGATGTGTAATAACATTTGCAATTGAGCACCTACTTTACGAAATATCTACATAGGCCACTAGCCAAAAAGTTTGAATTTAAGGTATAAGGTCTACAAAACAATTATCCCAACAGATACAATATAGAGTTATTACCATCAAGGCCAACATTTGCAAACATTCTCTTTGCCACAAACATATCTAAAAACTCATACGTATCAAACCTTTATTAAAAAAAGTTCTCTCGTATTTAACGTCAAAATATAATTCTATAAGAGATGTGTAATAACATTCATAAAACATAACCTAAATTCCAAATAAATATGTTAAGAAAAGGTGACAAAACATAACCAAAGGGAACTTACAAGATCATTGTCAAAAGTTTAGAAATATAAGCATATACTAAATTCACGAGTTGGTGTTTGTCTACACTTAAAATGATAGCAAAAGGAAAAATATAAACCCAAATATTGAAATCCCAAAAAGCAGATAATGAGATGAGAAAAATCCTACTGTCTGGTAAGCAAAGAACAAACCAGACTATGTCCACAAAAACCTGGAATCTATGGCGCCACTGTTGTAACTTGCTGCCATTCGCCATCGACTGCTTCCTTCCACAGCGTAACATTATTGTTCCCATCAGACACAGCCAATATGTTTCCAGTCAAAGACCACGAAACCCTCCACACCGGAGTCTTAAAATCCTTCAAAATCTTACCCTCCCACTTCTCCCCTTCTTTCCCAACAGTCCAAATAATAACAGTTCCATCCTGAGAAGCACTAGCAATAGTTGATTTGGGAAGACCAAAATTAGGTGCCCACGCAACATCCCTAACCAAATCAGTATGCTTTTCAAGTACAGAATCCACAATCCAATTCCCATTAACAAGTTTCCAAATCTTAATCATATTATCACAACCACCCGAAACAAGTTTCTGAACAAAATCATTTTCCCCAGATGAAACAAGTACACCAGGAGCTAAAGCTGGTGCCCATGAAACAGAACTAACACCAACACCATGAGCTTTCTCAATCTTCACAGTTTCCCAACCACCATCAGATCTTGCAGAATGTACATAAACATTACCATCAGATGAACCACAAGCTAATAAAAGACCCAAATCATGTGGTGCCCATGAAATTGAATTAACAGAAGATTTATGCTCATTAAAAACATGAACTTGTGTCCATTGATTTGATTCTTTCCATAAAATAACTTTACCATCATATGAAGAAGAAGCAAGAATTGTACCAAATTTGGGATGTGCCCATGTAACTTGCCAAACAGGTCCTTGATGACCAGTTAGATTAGCAACAATAGTGTTATTGTTGTTAACATCAATAATCTTGATTGTTGAATCTGATGAAGCTGTTGCAATTCTTTTTCCATAGTAATCCATTGATACATCATGAATGATGTCTTGATGACCTGTTTCGATCTTTGTTGCAGGCATTTTTTTTTTTTTCTTATAAACCCTAGAAACAGAAATCAATTAATTTGAGTTGAAGAAAGAGACGAAGAGAAGAAAAAAAAGAGAAACCCTCACTTTTAATCGATTTAGATCTAGAGAACTTGAAAGTGTTCTTTGTTTTGGGTTATTTAGTTTTGGCTCCCTTGACTATTGAATGTTTTGGTATGTACGTAAGTACGTCTGTAAGTTACTAGACTATCAGTTGACTTTGACTTCTAGTGTTTTTTTTCTTTCACAATGGCAAATTTGCCCTTTTATGTGTCAACCACCTTAGTATGCAGACTGCTGCAGAGTATACTATTATGACTTGGTTGCTGGTCATCAGAATGTTTTTACGGTTGAGGGCAACAGAAAGCGTGCATGATGATCAATAATGCAGTGGTGACTATCATCTTTTCATTGCACAACCGAATGGCACTGATCATCTTTTGGATACCCCATTGCGTTAGTTATGAAGTAGTATGTCAGTGGTGCAGTTTTTGCTCATTGCTGGACTGTAGATCAGCATGGATACGATTATGATGTATGACAATGTCAAAATTTAATGGAGTGAGTAAAGTTGTGGAAGGAAGCTGTCGATGGCCCCATATGGAAACAAGTTACAGTGGTGACGCTATATAGATTTCAGGTGTTTGTTATCTTGTTAGAGCCAACCTTTGTTTTGTGGACATAGCCTGGTTCGGTATTTGCTTACCAAACAGTAGGAATTATCTCATCTCATTATCTGCTTTTTGGAGTAGTTTCAGTTTTGTGACATAGATTCTGCGTTTCTGGTATAAGATCGGACAAGTTTGTTTTTGGTTTAACAACAAATTTATACATCAACTCTTACTGAGCAAATAGGTGCATTTGTTAATTTAATTACAAGCTAGTAGAAGTTAATTTCTTTCGATCTGGGTCATTTGCATTTTTGGATTTTTGGTATGTACGTCAGTATGTCTGTAAATTATAGTCTCGTCTCTCGTGATCAGTCTACCTCCTATCCAGTCAAGAGCTCAATCAGGAAGACACATGCAGTTGCACATTTTGTTTCATCAACTCTTGTAGTCAATACAGATACAATATGTCAGACTGCTGGTCGTGGAGTGGTGAAGGGACACTAAAGAAAGAAACAGAAGCAACAAGAATGTAGGAGTGTTAAACGCAATAATCAGACAGTTTCGTCTAAGCTAGAAGATGTAATTGACACAATGACACATATTCCATTTACATTACCACCTCTGTTCAGTATCTCATACATATTAGAATTCTGGTTATATATTAAATACTTATTTGCATGGGGACACAATATTAGATTTTGAATAAGACTTGAACAAAGCTAATGAATCATAAACACATTAGACTTCTTGCACAACTAAATCATTAGTAATAAATCTCTATAAATATGGGTCGTCACTATTAAACTTTCATCACATCCAAATAAGTTTTAGCTTGGTTTCTTCTAGCTTAGTAGTCATCATGGCATCCAGAACTTTTTCTATCTGTTTTACTCTTTTGATGATTTGTAGTCCTCTTTTTCTTCTTCCATCTGATGCTGCTAGAATACATTTGGTCTTCATGGGAGAAGAAATAATCATCATCATCGTCATCATGTATCTTCACCACCAACAACAACAACAAATACACCACCATCACCACCCATGTCTGGAGATAGAGCTACAAACCATTGTTCTTATGACGCGATATACAATTTTGGAGATTCAATCTCAGATACTGGAAATCTGATTCGTGAAGGTCCTGCAGGTGCATTTTCTCCTTTCGCTCACCTTCCTTATGGTGAGACTTACTTCAATAAAGCCACCGGTCGATGCTCTAATGGTCTACTCATGATTGATTTTCTGGGTAAGTATTTTTTCGCTCTTTTTTTATATATAGTAGTAATGTAGTATATATTTATATGTGATGCATGTAAAGTCACGGTACAGATATAAAGGTGATAGAGTTCTTGCTAATATCATGATTATATATGTTTGTTTAGTTTTACCTTGTATAAGCCTTATAATATGTTGGATTAGAAACTTGATTATCAAAGCTAGGAACATTATAGGTTAGACTGCATCATATATAAGTCAGGAGAGATTCACTTACATATAGTTTTAATCAGATGTATATATTTTGAAGTAACTTCTATTCGATGTAACTTCTGTTCAATTCATATGCAACTACTGTATTATAGCCATGCTTGAAATAGTGAGCTTTGTGTTAGTATATATTTGAATTAGGACTCAATTTCTGTATCATATATGGTATCCAAAAGTTGAATCACACTATTTATTTGCTTACACAAAGAATTTATGAATCAGATTTTTAATGCTTGAAAGTGCATCGTCATGTATATATCATCTATAATCCTTAGAGGACAAACTCGCCATGTACAGACCACCTATTAAGGACTCACACTAGCAATAACATAACCTCCAAACCAGAACCCCTGACTGGTCTTGAATATGAAGCCTGTGACATGTGTGCGCCTGGGAACCTGTGTAACTAGCCGGAGAGTCTGATGTCTGGCGTAGGTCTAAGCTTCTTAATATGCTTTGTAATTATATATAAATAGTGCCTTTAATCTGTTTTAAAACTTTGTCCCTCCTCACTTTGATACCCCTGAAGATGGCATTGTTTCTCTCTTTCAAGTGCACCACAACACAGTATAAGGCAGGCTATTTTTCAGGCATCTTTTATTTGCTTCTGAGTCACTCAGATGTATATGTACGTTATTTTCAATATATGAGGCTGCAGTATATCAGCTTTTTTAAGTCCAGTATCTTTGGGACCTTGTTTGGTAATATTTTTTATAGATCAAAGAACAAGCCAAGTATAATTTGTATTTCTACAGTACAATTGCGCTCAAAATTTGCAAAACTATCTTATATTGACGATTTCCAATATAACATCTCTCTCAATTATATATGCAGCTGAGAAAGTGGGTCTTCCAATGCTCAATCCATATTGGATAAAACTGCCTCATTCAATCAAGGGGTCAACTTTGCCGTAGCAGGATCAACAGCCATGGAGACTGAACGCTTGATGGACAAAAGAATTCTATCACCAGTGACAAACAGTTCCCTTTTGGTTCAATTTACTGGTTCAAGGACCATCTCAGATACATCTGCAGCACTGATGCAGGTAACTAAATTAATATTACATCAATGTGCATGGTGTTTCAATTGTAGTTTCATCCAATGAATTTCCTCTCATTAATATTGTTTTATTGATTACTTGTACTGTAGAATGCGCAAATAAACTTAGGAAGGCCATCTTCATGGTGGGTGAGACTGGAGGCGATATTAATTACGCCCTTCTTCAAGGCAAAACAATCGCTGAGTCCCAGAGTTTAGTCCATGATATCGTCAACAACATCATAAAGTTGCACTAGTAAGTTATACTCTTAAATTTTTCAAGCGATTTTAATTCAATAACTTTTCGCTCAAAATACATACAATGTAGTTTCCCTTTCAAGTTCTAGTTTCCGCTAACACTTCATTGTCTAATGTTGAATTCAGAGACTTATTGATCTTGGTGCTACGAAACTGGTTGTTCCTGGGAACTTCCCCATTGGATGCTTCCCTATCTACCTTGATGCCTTCGAAAATTCATTGACTTTCGATGAGAATTCCTGCCTCAAGGAATTGAATGAACTTGCAATGTATCAAAACCAATACCTCCAGAGGGCCTTACAAAGTTGAGGGAAGAAAAAACCTGATGTTGTTATATTGTATGCTGATTATTACAAAGCGTTCCAACACGTATTTAATAATGCTTCCCAACTTGGTAAGTTCACACTTTCATTACATTTATTTAAAAAGATATCTACAAATTAATATATCTACTTGTAACTAACATTTCTTCTTCTTTATTTTGAACTCAAGGATTTGATGAAATTACTAAGGAAACTGCTTGTTGCGGAGCGGGAGGTAATTACCACTTCACTCTGGCAAGGATGTGTGGAACGGATGAAGCTGGTTTTGCTCAAATCCAATCAATTTATAAGTTGGGATGGAATTCACCCAACTCAAGCAGCCTATCAACGTATGGCAGAGTGGTTAATTAAAGACCTCTCGGTCTTCCATTGTACGGCTTAGTTTGTTTTCAATAGGTGTTCTTCTATAGTTCAAATTTTTGAACAACATTTAGATGTTGTTAAGTAGGATCTTAAGTAGGTTGTTGCATTAAACTTAAGCACAGATGATGCTTGGATAATTTTTATTTATTAAGTTATTAAGACAATTTTAGTTTAGTAGTAATTATCTTCTTGAGAATGTTTGTATGATGTTTCTTCTTCCTAGCTATGATCATATATCTAGCTTCTGCAACCTTTGTCATCCACCCAACCTAATATTTACCTAAAGATAGCATGATACATATCATGCAGCCGTGCTTACTTGGGTGGATGAAAGAAGTGTCATAAGTTTTTATTTTCTGTTTACACGTATGAGCAATGGCAACTGGTTAAAACTTAATGCCATGCCAATAGACTACGTCCTAGGTGACCGTACGTATTTTCAGCCCTAGTAAACAGAAACGGGTTTCAAATTTTGTAGCTTAGAACGAAATCAAAAGTAAAATTTTGCCAGGAAAAACCAATCCTATGTTTTGATTTTGGTTCCGGTCAGAATGAACTGACGACGTTTTTTCCAGACTTGTCGACATTTGTGCATACATTTTCAGATCAGCTAATACATTAATCTCATGAAAGTTCAGTCAGGAAAAACACAAGTACTGTTTCAAACAGTAACACCAAGGTTCTAAACTAAGACCAAAAAAAAAATCAGGCCCAACAAATATTGGGCCTAATAAAGTCCAAACAGGCCCAACAAATATTTGTATGTTATTGCTCTGAGATCTTTAGCTAAAAAATTCAAAAAAAAAAAAAAAAACCGAAGAAATTGAAATCGAAATCGAAGTGAAGAAGAAGAAGAAGATGAGTTCGAAAGAGAATTACAGAGAAGAACTTCGAACTGCAATTCGTCAACTTACAGATCGTTGTCTTCATTCTGCTTCAAAATGGTAAGTTACCCATTTCCCCAAAAGACCAAAAACTAGTCTTTAAACCCTAAACCCCACCTCCCCATTTCTTCAAATCTTCTTCATTTGCTATAAATTTCAATACTTTATATGATTTTGTTGAATTTTGAATTAAAAATGTGATTTTGAATGGTGGGTAGGGCAGCAGAACAGTTAATGGGACTTGGAATAGAACAAGATCCATCAAAGGTAACACCTTCACATACTAGATTTCAAAGAGGGAGTTCAAGTATACGTAGAAGGTTTTTAAAAGTGATATTTCTGTTACGCCAATTGGAGGTGTTCGTATGTTAGTACACCAGTTCATGAAGAAGATGAAAGTTATGATAGTGATTGTTATTTGCTTGCTCAATCTTATTATAATTGTAAGGAGTATAGAAGAGCTGCTCATGTTCTCGTGATCAATTGGGAAAGAAAGCTGTGTTCTTGCGCTGTTACTCGCTTTATATGGTTAGAAACCTCTTTTCCTTTTTGAGTTCTGATGATTACTTAATGTATTTCCAAGCGTGAATGCATTCTTTGTTTATTAAAACATGTTTGCTATGTTTTCCTAGTTTTTTTTTATATAATGGGTCACCACAAAGGAAATGTGTGTGTGTTTGTTGTATTGGGGGTGGAGGTGTTAGCAATATATGAGGCGAACACCTTTGAAGAAATTGACTTCTCTCTTGGAAGAATGTCACTGTGGACTTCTTTGTAGTGTATGCTATACTACTATCGCCTTTTCTTAGTTGAACCATTGTGCGATAGTAAAGTAGTTATGCATTTCGTAAATTCAAAATGTTTGCAGTATGAGTGCGTAGGACAGCTTTGCAATTGGTGCACTCTGCTTTACTTTTTGAGATTGATATGATGGTTAATTCAGAATATACTTTGATATAGTTCTGGAATTACTTGAAAGTTGAAACCCATGAACCACCCTACTTAGTCTGTAATATCTTCTTTATGCAATGAGAATATGTGCCCTAATAAAGGTTAATTACCATGCTCTATTAGTTTGTTCATGCTAGTATTAGAATAGCATTTTGGTCGCCATAATATAACATAACTATTGGAACACATTCTTACACCACGTTCTTATGTTTCTCCTTGTTCTTTTCGGTGCATCTGGCATGCTATGAGACTTTACTAAAGTAAGTCCCATGTACTCCTTTTTTAAGTTTTAACTAAGTTTACATATATCCAACTATAGCACATGCTATTTATATTTTGTTATGTGCTTCATACGACCCTACTCCCCCAACAAAGAAATTAAACCAATCTCCATGTTACTACTGTCGAACATCATAACTGGTGTGTCCACAAAGAATCCTATATCTTTTTTATATGAATAGACTCGTACCTTAGAGGTGAGTTTTCTTGCGTTTTGAACACAGTTTAGCCCATCCAAGTTACGTGTCAATCAAATTGATGCAAATCACGTGGTCGACCAATTTTCAGATTGAAAGGGTTAACTTGTGTGAAGGGATGAGCATGTTGGACATTGAGGTAGAGAAGCAATTTAGTGAGAGGTAAGCTGATTTAAATGTTACATGAAGGATAAATTATTTGGAGAGTTGCAGATAATACCAATCTGATACATGGTTGTTTCTGCAATATGAATAATTAATTATCGATTGGAGAAATAATAGAAAATAGACTTAAATACTTACTGTATTTCCTCCCCATAAGAATATATTACATTATACATAGTATATATTGGTGAAGCATCTTATATGATTTGTCGAATGGATGCTCGTACTGAAG
>JAJHQE010000233.1:0-25000 GCA_020826895.1 Aquilegia kansuensis
CTTCATGTTGTACCTTGTCAGGATATCGAATGTCTGATGTAGATCTCACAAATGATTGTCTTTCTCCTTGGTTTTGACCACCATGTCGTCTATGTAGACTTCCATGGTCCGGCCTATGAGCTCGTTGAAGATGGTGTTGACCAGCTTCTGGTATGTCGCTCCGGCATTCTTCAGACCAAATGGCATCACCCGGTAGCAGTAGAGCCCCCGGTCGGTGATGAATGCGGTATGTTCCTGATCTTCTTCGTGAAGTGGAATCTAGTTGTATCCAGAGTAGGCGTCCATGAAGGACAATCTTTGATAACCAGTAGTGGCGTCAACCATGTCTGTAATCCTGGGGAGTGGATATGGGTGCACATGACATGCTTTATTAAGATTAGTAAAATCGGTGCAAACTCGGATCTTACCGTTCTTCTTTGGGACAACAACGTTGTTGGAAACCTAGGTTGGGTAGTTGACTGGTTTGATGAAGTTGACTGACAATAACCAGTCGACTTCTTCGTTGACCGCCAGCTTTTGATCTGGCGCCATTCGCCTTGGTTTCTGCTTGACCGGCTTGTATTGAGGGTCAATATCCAGTTTATGACAGGCGACCGTAGGGTCAATTCCTGGCATCTCGCTGACACTCCACGCAAAGACGTGGTGATTCTGCAGGAACAAAGTGATCATGAGATCCCTCTCAGCTCAAGGTAGGCCGGAGGAGATGTAAGTTGTCTTGTGGGACTCCAATCCCACTATAACTTCTTCCAGCTCGTCGATCGCTGGTGATATCCCGGTTTTCATGTCTGGCTTCCCCTTGACAGACTTGCCGGGAGCTGGTTGCTATTGATGAGAGTCTGTCAAGAAGATAGTATTCCCCTTAGTTTCGGAAATGGACTTCCCCTTGACAGCATCGAGATGGCACTTGAATGTCGTCCCTTGGTCTCCCATGACTCTGCAAATTCCGTTGGGAGTTCGGAATTTGAGGCTTTAGTGGAAGGTGGACACTATAGCCTTCATCTGGTGAATCCAGTCCCTTCCTAAGATGATGTTGTAGCAGGAGGGGGAGTCGACCAGCAAGAAGTCTATCCCGACGGTGTTGAACCCTACCGTGATTGGCAGGTGGACCCGCCCGGAGGACTGTGCTGCCTCCCCGTTGAACTAATAGATAGGAATCTCATCAGATTCGATGAGAACCTTAGATAGCTCTATAGCCTTGTAAGCACATGAGAACATGACGTCGGAGGTGCTACCGGCGTCGACCATGACTCGCCGGACTCGGTAGACGCCAATCCATGCTGTGATGACTAGGGCATCATTGTGTGGATAATGCACGCCCCTCTCGTCTTCCTCTGTGAATGTCAAACCTCCGGGGACAATGGACTCAGTGTTCGTCCCTTCGTTGAAGTTTAGCTGCCCAACCTCATGGACATGCCCTATCCACCGGAGCTTTTCCCGGGCGCAATTCTTCCTTTCTGTCTAGGAAGAACCGGGTGCCTGTACATGGCAGACATATACAATTCGATCTCCGGTTTTTACCTGTTCGAATGCTCCGGTCTGTACCATGTCAGGGATGAGGTCGGCATCGACCAGACGTTGTATTTCATACTTCAATAACCTGCAGTTCTTTATCTCGTGACCGTAATCATTGTGGTGATCACATTTCTTGGACTTATCTCTCCTAGCCTCCGGGTCTGCCGAGAGAGGGGCAGGTTTGTTGAGTAGCCCTCTGTTCTTGATTTCTTGAAAACTTCCTCGATCGGGAACCTCAGAGGGGTGAATTCCCGCTCTTTACGTTCGCCCCCGATCGACTTCTCTAACCGGCGGTCTGTTTGCCAGGTTGGCGTTTTCCCCTTCCTGTCTTTATTTCTGTCAAGGGCTTTTTCCTCTTTGCGATCCCTGCCGAAGCTCTCTTCCTTTGCCTTCTGGGGCTTCTCGGAGGTTTGGCCTCCGGCAAGTTTCTTCCTCCTGGATTTCAGGTCGTCTTCTTCTTGAGCGTACCTTTCTACCTTCTCGAGCAAGGCCGAGACAGAGGACGGAGGCTTTCTCGCCAGTGATCGGTACAATTCTTCATGGTTGTTGTTCAAGGCATACTCGAAGGCTTGAATGACGACGCTATCGGATGCGTCCTGTACTTCTGACAATAAGGTTCAGAACCTTCGGGTGAAATTCCTGAGTGTTTCACTTCGGTTCATCTACAGAGAGAACAAGACTTCAGCTCCCTTCTTCGTCTTCACATTGAACTGGTACCTTTCTTCGAACAACTCAGCTAGTTGTACGAACGTGTGGATGGATACGGGTGGCAGATTGTGATACCACATTTGTGCTTCGCCTTTGAGTGAAACAACGAATATCTTTGCAAGTAACTTGTCATAATGGTCCCAGATGGCCATTGTGCTTTTGTAGTTCATAACATGCTGGACCGGACAACCACTCGTCTCGTCATACTGTTCGAAGGGTGGCTGCTTGAAGCTGGCCGAGACTATATGACTCCTGACTTCTTCTGCCAATGGTGACATAGCTAGCCTTGAGAGAGTAAGCTTCCTGATTCGTTCATCCCGGTTGGCTTTGTTGGAAACAGCCAGGTCGATCATCTCTTATAGTTTGAGTTGATTCATCTGTTCCACATTCAGCTCCGGTTGTCTCTGATGGGCGCGGGCCCTCTGGGGACTCCTTCCCCTCTGACTGTGGCGTGCCGGGGGAGTGCTCTGGTGCCTCCTCCGGCGTTGTCCTTCTGGTGGAGTGACTTCTTCTACGGACCTGCTGCGGGGTAACCCTGCGGCCATGACGTGGCCCGGGTGTTCTTGAACATCCGCGACGATGTCTCTGAACCGGGGAGACAACCATCCTATCTCTCCCTGGTGCTAGCCTATCCCAAACTGGACGGGTATCATGGCTATGAGGGGTAAGACTCCGGTCACTACCTGACCGTACCCTTATCTTCTTCTGAGGAGATGGACTCGAAGATGGGGCCATAGATGACTGGCTATCTCCGGCCCTGGTTCTCTTCTTTCATCTCAGTTCTGCGTTTTCCTTTGTTAGCCGCTGGATGATTGCACTTGGGGACTCAGCTGCCGGGCCTTTCCCCTTCTGCTGCTCAGTATAACCTCATCCCTTGCCAGGGGAGAGGTTTTCTGGTCTCTTCTTGTCGCGGCTACTCTGGACGGTTCTGGATCTTGTGATGCCGGCATCCTGACAGTCCGGTTGACTGTAATAGGATTACCATGATCATTAGTGATTTGCACCACTAAATTTTTTGCCTCCGGCTGTCCACTTTCAGAGTGTTGGGAGCCGTGATCGTGTCCCTCACTCCCGAGAACTGATTCTTGATTCACAGGCTCCGTTGCTTCAATAATCGGTGACAGAGGGGAAAGGTTCTCTGTCTGAATTTCAGTAACTTGGCTCATTCCATTGTGGGAACAAGTCGGGCGTCTCTAACTTCTAGCCATTGCTGCAGCAGCTCCGGTATGACTGGATCGAGATTTCTTGCAAGGCTCTGGAACTGATGGGAGATTCAGCCCCACGGTGGGCGCCAAAGAGTGTGGGTGCAAAAATTTGATCCACAAACTCGAGATACGTATAGATTAATCGAACATTTACAATAAAAGCCTTGTATAGACTGAGATAAGATGGTGGGTATACAGTGAGACTAGACCTGATCGGGATCAGGCTGCATACGTATCCAAGTATATGAACTTGGAATCAAGTCTCTGCTTCTACTAAGCTCTAATGGAGTTGCTAAGTGGAAGACTCGTAGTTCAGGAGGTTTAGAACTCCTGTATTTGTAGTAGGCCGGAGGAGGCTGGCTCAACCACCCTTCCGGTTTTGACTCCATGAACTCAGGTAGTTCAACTGTGAATATGCCTTCTGTGGAGATAGCTTGCATGCTGGTGAGCGGTTATCTCCTTGGTTTGAATTCCCTTTGACCAGGATGACTGCTACATGGCATCCTCTGATAGGTCCTGGTTCAACCTGGGTCTTCCTTTATTTTCTCCAGCGGGCTAGAACCGTGGGTTCTGTTAGCCTGGAATCTTGCTGGACTTATCCAGTTGGTTGGGACTTGGATTGACCAACCCTGAAAGCAAAGACTTGGGCTCGACTCCTCTGACCGGAGGCCCAATCTTCATTGCATACACCCTGGCCAGGTCCTCTGGGCTTCTATGCTAAGCCTTTGGATGAGCCTCTGTCGCTGCTTGACTTTACTGGGCCGGACCTGGCCTACTTGACCGAGGTGGGCATGGTGGATGCATGGGAGCCCACGGTTCAACTTCTTATACAGTAACCGGGGCTCCACCCATTGATCGTGGACTATCCGGTGGGTCAAGGTCCACAGAGCGTATGTGGACTCCTGAGACCGGGTTGGGCCTTACCCTATAGCCCAGGCTTGGCTAGGTAATGCTCAGGTGCTCCCGGTTTAGCTTCTTATACAGCCATCGGTGACACCTGTCGGATTTTTTACGTAGGGTACACACAGTCATGTTCTCATGTACTTACAAGGCTATGGAGCTATGTAAGGGTCTCATCGAATCTGATGAGACTCCTATCTATGGGTTCAATTGGGAGCCAGCACAATCCTCCGGGCGGGTCCACCTGCCAATTATGGTAAGATTCAACACCGTCGGGATAGACTTCTTGCTGGTCGACTCCCCCTCCTACTACAATATCATCTTGGGAAGGGACTGGATTCATCTGATGAAAACAATTGTATCCACCTTCCACCAGAGCCTCAAATTCCGGACTCCCAACGGAATTTGCAGGGTCAAGGGAGACCAAGGGACGACATTCAAGTGCCATATCGATGCTGTCAAGGGGAAGTCCATTTCCGAAACTAAGGGGAATACTATCTTCGTGACAGACTCTCATCAATAGCAACCAGCTCCCGGCAAGTCTGTCAAGGGGAAGCCAGACATGAAAACCGGGATATCACCAGCGATCGACGAGCTGGAAGAAGTTATAGTGGGATTGGAGTCCCACAAGACAACTTACATCTCCTCCGGCCTACCTTGAGCTGAGAGGGATCTCATGATCACTTTGTTCCTGCAGAATCACCACGTCTTTGCGTGGAGTGTCAGCGAGATGCCAGGAATTGACCCTACGGTCGCCTGTCATAAACTGGATATTGACCCTCAATACAAGCCGGTCAAGCAGAAACCAAGGCGAATGGCGCCAGATCAAAAGCTGGCGGTCAACGAAGAAGTCGACTGGTTATTGTCAGTCAACTTCATCAAACCAGTCATCTACCCAACCTAGGTTTCCAACAACGTTGTTGTCCCAAAGAGGAACGGTAAGATCCGAGTTTGCACCGATTTTACTAATCTTAATAAAGCATGTCATGTGCACCCATATCCACTCCCCAGGATCACAGACATGGTGGACGCCACCGCTGGCTATCAAAGATTGTCCTTCATGGACGCCTACTCTGGATACAACCAGATTCCACTTCACGAAGAAGACTAGGAACATACCGCATTCATCACCGACCGAGGGTTTTACTGCTACCGGGTGATGCTGTTTGGTCTGAAGAACGCCGGAGCAACATACCAGAAGCTGGTCAACACTATCTTCAGCAAGCTCATAGGCCGGACCATGGAAGTCTACATAGACGGTATGGTGGTCAAAACCAAGGAGAAAGACAATCATTTGCGAGATGCAACAGACATTCGATATCCTAACAAGGTACAAGATGAAGCTGAATCCAGCCAAATGTTCTTTTGGTCTTTCTTCTGGCAAGTTCCTTGGTTTCCTTATGACCAACCAGGGCATAGAAACCAATCCAGATCAAATCCGGGCAGTCTTGGAGATGCCCGCCCCAAAGACAGTGAAAGAATTCCAGAAGCTAACCGGGAGGTTAGCCGCTCTCAACAGGTTCATCTCCCGGTACTTAGACCGATGCAAGTCATTCTTCAATGCAATCAAAGTTAATGCGGAATGGAATTCTACTTGTCAACAAGCTTTCGACGAAATCAAAGCATATCTCACTCAACCTCCGATCCTTACAGCACCACAAACCGGACAACCAGTCGGCATCTATCTGGCCGTATCTGATATAGCAGTTAGTGCAGTCATATGTGTGGAAGAACCAGAGGAGAGGCCAATATACTTCATCAGCAAAGTGTTGCAAGGAGCTGAGACAAGATATTCAAAAATCGAAAAGATCGCCTTAGCCCTGGTACATGTAGCCAGGAGGCTAAAGCCATATTTCCAAGGGAGGGCAGTCAAATTCTACACTGAGTTCCCGCTCAGGAAAGCTCTTGGAAAGCAGGAAGAATCTAATCGACTGATCAAATGGTCAAGCTACCTCAGTGCATACCACATCCGGTATGAACCCAGAACCGCGGAGAAAGGGCACACAATAGCCTCCTTGATGGCAGACTTTCCCATCGAGGATATCCCGGTCAACCCAGATTTAAAAGAAGATACACTGGGGGCGAACGATGCCCCCCGGTCAAAGGAGTCTCCGGCCAAAGAAGACAGCGAAGCATGGACAATCTACACTGACGGGTCCAGTAACTGTACAAGATCCGGCATAGGTTGTCTACTGATCACCCCAGATGGACAGAAGACAGAGAAATCCGTCAGACTGGGGTTCCCAGCTTCAAACAACGAAGCTGAATACGAAGCTCTAATATATGGTCTCCAGACAGCGCTCCAACTGGGGGCGCAGAGAGTCATGATCAAGACACATTCAAAGCTAGTGGCGAACCAAATCGTTGGGTCCTTCCAAGCCAAGGACGACTGGATGGCAAAGTATCTTGATGTCGTCCACTCCATGGCAGGGAAGTTCGAATTCATCACGGTCGAGCAGCGACCAAGGATAGATGTCAGGCATGCAGACGCCCTGGTATATCTTTCCTCTTCTATCAGCACTACAGAGCTCCGACAACTATCAATTGGATACCAGAAAGAGCCGAGTATCGGGCCCAAAGATCCAGACATGCCACTGCCGGAAGTCTACCTAACAGAGTGCAGACATTGGAAGGAAGTTCTTATGGTGACTGATCGGACCTCAAAAGTGTATACTTATCCCCCGAATAACACATTGTTTGTCTAACACTTAGCTTATATTATTGCATTATATCTATTGATTAGTGTTTTCTTGTCTTTTGTGCAGGTTTCATGAGCCGAAATGCGAATATTGTGTAAAAGCCCGCAAAAAGTCAAGAAAAACAAGCAAAAAGGTGTTATTGGCACAAGGGAAGAAGAATGGATATTTACACCCGCAAAATCTGATAAGGGCACCCTTGGTCAACTCTGGTCAACCCTATTGACTTGACTTTTCGGTCAACTTTGACTTCGGTTGACTTTTCGGTCAACTGTTGACTTTCCGTCAACTGTTGGACCTTGCTGACTTTGGTCAATTCTGTTTGGAAGTCTTTGCATGCAAGTATTCTACTTTGTAATATCTATATAAGAGAAGTTGTAACTAGGGTTTATTATCTTTTAGCTAAGCTAATCTTTTAGCCTCCACTTTAAGATCCATTGAAGAATAGTTGATCTTCTTCTTCATTGTATTCAATTCAATATCAATCCATTATTTTTCATTATGATGTTTTATGATTTATTTATTCGTTCCTTGAGGATGAGTAGCTAATTCTTCATGGGGGGGATGGTGGAAGCTTTCTAGGTGATGTAAAAGTATCATGTTTGTTTCTCTTGTTCATTGTGATTCAAAGTTCTTAATGCTTATTTGCTTCTATCTGCAGTATGAGGTAAGTATGATTATTTGTATGCTATTGTTATCCATGATGTTAAAATATTATTGTTAGGGTTTAGGGAGACCTAGCTTTTAATGGTAGTATTTATATTTATTGTAGATGTGTAGTGAAATAGCTGAGAGGTGATTATTACATGTTTATAATAGATATCTTTTATTGGAACCCTTTTGTGATTAAATCAAATAGCTGAGAGGTGATGATTTAGTTATGAATAATATGTTGAGTTAATTAGATTCAATAGCTGAGAGGTGAGGATTTAATTAATGAAACATATTCAATAGCATGCATAAGAGAATCCCGTTTTAATTAGGTGGAATAACTGAGAGGTGACTACTTGATTATTATAGGTATTAATAACTAGTTGGAATAGCTGAGAGGTGACTAATTAGTTATTATAGATTGAACATGAGGAACAACATGTTATGATTGTATGATCTAGTTTGTGGATACCAATTATTCCCCCTATGTCATCATATATCTTCTTTTCATATCTTCCATATTCTTAAGTTAGGATTTATTATTTATTATTGCCTGTAGGAAGTAGAATCAATCTCCAATCTTATTATTGATTCCCTTGGTGTTTCTTAACCATTGTTTTCTATTGTGTTTGAGCTAAGATCTCCCCCTCTAATGTGGGTACGACCCTTGCTTGTTACTTGTCTACTTTGATCTTCAATTTATACAGGCACAAGAAGGAACTTCAACTTAAAAATACAATCTTTTGATAGTAGGATCGTTTTCCTCTCTATCAGTGACCACCAGAGGACAGAAAAGGAAAAGAGATAAAGAAGCTAAGCTTCACAGCCCGGCATCAGCCCGATCACACAGAGCGAGCCAAATCCTCCATCTCAAGGTCAGACACAGGACCCACCAGAGTCATAACTTGAAGGTTGGAATCCTTGCCTCACCAGAGGCCAGATAGAAGCGATGCCACCTTCGACGGAGCCGGACGAACCGGACCCGTCGGAACCACCGCTTTCGCATGTTCACATCTATTTAGAACTCCCACCGGAGGAATCAATCGAAGACATTCCAAACAACCTGAATTCTGAAGTAGACCGAATTGATGCCGAGTTGCAGTCCAGCAACGCCCAAGACTGGAGAAGGCCATACATCAACTTTCTCGTCCACCATTTGCTTCTCGAAGATCCAAAGCTATCAGCCAAAGTTAAGAGGGATGCGTGGAAGTTCACTGTCATCCTGCACCGGGAGTCACACAGGCTATACATGAAGAGCCATGGCTCCGGGGTCTTGTTCAGGTGCCTTACTCCAGAACAAGGCCTGATCATACTAAAGGAAATCCATGCTGGGATCTGCGGCAACCACTCCGGGAGCAGAAATGTAGCACAGAAGACAATGATCCAAGGATACTGGTGGCCGCACATGATGACAGACGCCAAGAAATTCACACAGGCATGCTTCCCCTGTCAGAAGCATGCCCCGGTCGGCCATGCTCCGGCAAGTGAACTGCACCCCGTCTTGAGCGCATGGCCTTTTGCCAAGTAGGGATTAGGTATTGTGGGACCGCTCCCGAAAACTCCACACTCAGTCAGGTTCCTGTTGGTCGCTACAGATTATTTCACCAAATGGGTCGAAGCCGTAGCATTGGTACATGTATGCGCCTCTGACGCTTGGAATTCCCCAAGAGCTAGTGTAAGATAATGGAAAGCAGTTTGATTGCGATAACATCTAGCTGTTCTGCAAGTCCTTGGGGATCAAACACAACTTCTCAGCCCCATACTACCCTCAGGGGAATAGGCAAGCAGAAGCATCCAACCGGGTCATCTTGGATACACTCAACAAATGACTGGATAAAACAAAAGGCAACTGGGTAACGCAACTCCCGGGAGCGGTATGACACCCTTTCAACTTACCTTCGGAGCAGAAACAGTCATGCCGACAGAACTGCTAGCTCCGACAACTCGTACTGATGCAGTCCTTACCGGGAAAAATGAAGGGACCCTAGCAAGAGAAAAAACCGTTCTTGACGACAAGAGAGAACAAGCCCTGTAACACCTCCTCCGGTATCAGGAAACTATCAAAAGAGGATACGACAAGCGAGTCGTAGAAAGGAAGTTCAGTCCGGGCGACTGGGTCATGAGGAAAGTCAAAGTCATGACTGAGGATACAACCGCCGGAAAGACCTTACATCATAGATAGACATGCTGCGAAAAGCTCATACTTCCTCAGAACTCTGTCCGGCGACCTCTTCTCCAGACCATGGAACGCTTTCGACCTCAAGAAATTCTACAAGTAATGTACTCCATTTGATGATTTCAATAAAAATTCTTTCCTGCGAGAATTTGTATTATTGCTGAAAATCCTAGTGCTAGATCAAGTTTCCACTGAGGTCCAGGATGCCCGGACCTGGTTTCCGATCCTGGTTAAGTCCTAAATGTAGAGTTATCCTCCTTTTAGGCCCAAGGTGCCTGGACCTAGGTTCCGGTCTTGGAAACCAAAGATGTCAGGGATCAAACCCCATCCAACCCAGGATGCCCAGACCTAGCTTCCGATCCTGGTTAAGTCATAAATGCAGAGTTATGCTCCTTTTAGGCCCAAGGCGCCCGGAACTAGTTTTCGGCTTTGGAAATCAGGGATGTCAGGGATCAAAACCCCTTCCAACCCAGGATGCCCGGACCTAGCTTCCGATCCTGACTAAGTCCTAAATGCAGAGTTATGCTCCTTTTAGGCCCAAGGCGCTCAAACCTAGCTTCCGACCTTGGAAATCAGGGATGTCAGGGATCAAAACCCCATCCAACCCAGGATGCCCAGACCTAGCTTCCGATCCTGGCTAAGTCTCAAATCCAGAGTTACGCTCCTTTTAGGCCCAAGACGCCTAGAACTAGCTTCCGGTCCTGGAAACCACTTTTAAGAGCGAGGTTATCTACTCTTAAAAACCGGGGCAGTTAGGCAAGCTAGCATGCCCCCGGGTCAAACCTTGCAATACAAGGACGAATCCCCTTTGAGCATCAAACCATGGATCACCATGAAGTCAGCGAGAAAAAAGAATTGTTATTGTCCTAAGGAAAACTCCTTAAAACGATAAGGGGGCTAGGGAGATAGACAGTTGTAATAAATGTTGTAAACAAGGTAAAGATATCTAACAAGATGTTTTTGCACTACAAATTTTTTTATTTCTTTTTCAGGAAAGAAGATATACAAGAGGTAGCCCCCCGACAACCGGGACATGAGCCTGTCTACAAAAGTGTAACGGAGCTAAGGCTACGAAGTAGGACCGGGGCCATCACTGCCCTTCTTTGCCTTCTCCAACTGGTCGAGGACCTGCTTGTAGGCAGCCTTCGCCAGCCGGAGCTCTTCAGCGGCCCGGTCATACGCCGCCTCCTTGAGGGAGAGACGCCTGTCCAGCTCCAGCTTCTCTCGGGTCAGCTTCCCACAGGTGGCCTCCAGCTCTGCCAGGGAAGTCTTGGCATCCTCCTCTCTCTGAAGAGCAGCGGTCAGGGTGAAGTCCAAGTTGTGATAATCCGCCGCCATGAACCACTTGTCCTCCTCCAGAGCCCACCGGTCGTTGTTTGCCGTCGCCAGGTCTTTCTCGAGCTGTCGATTCTCAGCTCGTAGGCGCTCCAGGTCCTCCAAGGCAGAAGGCCGGGGTCTGGCACTCAGCTCAAAGACCCGGGCCATGGAAGCTTACATCTGACAGACAAGAGAAACAGGAGTCTGGAAAGCGTACAGACATCTACAAATCAGAACTCAAGGCTGGGAATCATACCGCAATCAGGTTCTGTGTCGTTACTCTCATCGCTCGGTCGCGAGAAAGGCGACTGTAGTACGCCTGATCCTTTGGGAACAAGTTCTGGAAGATGTAGTCAAAGGCAGTGTGGATGTTCATGATGCCGGAATCCCCAATCGACATCGACTCCCCATTCAGAAACGCAGGATGAATGGTGAACGCCGGCAGTGGAAACTCCGGGGTAGCCTCAGGCTGGTACTCACCCGGTTCGGGGCCCAGTTGCACAGTTGGGCCAGTGGGCAGGTCAGTGTATTGGACCTGGTCACCCCACCCATAAACCGGGGCTTCATCATCAGCAGTGCCCGACACGGTAAACTCCACCTTAGTCTGGACGTCCTCGACAGCCAGAACATCCTCAATAGGGACGCGAGAACCACTACTAATCCGGGTAATCCCCGTCACCGGTCCCCTCAGTGCCCGAGGGATGGCATCCTCCCTTCTCAAACGCACAACTTCCTCTTGATCAGCTGGGGAGGCAGAAGCAGCTCTCTTCGAGCCCCTAGCAGACTCATCTACGACAGCCTTGCCCCTCGGATCAACCGGGGTAGGGGACTGTACAGAAACAACTTCAACAGCAGGAGGCTGGGAAGGTCTTACCTCCACCGGAGCCTCAACTCCAGCGTCTCCAGCACTGGGGGCGTCCGATGGACCCCCCAAGATCACAACTGGCTCGCCTCCCTCAGCAGCAGAGGCGACCACCGTCTCCTCGGACACACCTCCTACCATCTCCGGTTGGGCCAGGTTTTCCACTTCAGCATGTACCTGCACCGGGGTAGGAAAGAATTCCTCAGTAGCTGATTCACCAGACCCACGGGAAAGCAGAAGTCCGCTATCCCTCGACATCAGGCTTGGGTCACTAGAGGAGTTAAATGAACCATAAAAAATGCGTGGTCTCCTCCGGCGACCCAAGGAAGTGTTTGAACGACAAACGGAGCTAGCATCATTGACCTGGACATCCCCGACAACTGGGATGATTTCTGGCAGGACATCCGACATTGGCTCTTCAGGAGGAGATCTTCCCCCGACTGGAAGAGCCTCATCGGGACAGTCGTCCATCTCCCCCCCCCCCCCCCCCCGCGCAGATCAACAGCCTCACTCTCAACTGGAGGCTCCTCTTCAACACTGGGGACTGTGCTCTCTACAGTGGCATCACCCTCACCAGAGCTGGACTCCACCTCCACGACTTGTGGATGAGCCGGTAGGGCTGTAAGCCTGGCCGGGAAGCGGATGTGCGTCACAATCTGATTGGGAAGTGTCAGGTCCCGCAGGTCTGTCGGCAGGTTGAAGAAACGCTCAATGTTGCCTTCAGCCGCAGAAGAGTCCGTCCCTGCAGGCAGAGACACTTGAAGCTGACGTTTCCCAGCAAACACCAACATGGAACTGTTCTTGAGCCGGAGCCCAGCAAGCACGCAAAACATAAGGGTAAAAATGAAAGCAAGGTCAGACGTATGCTTACCTACGAAGTC
Organism: Aquilegia kansuensis; assembly: GCA_020826895.1. Taxonomy (NCBI): domain Eukaryota; kingdom Viridiplantae; phylum Streptophyta; class Magnoliopsida; order Ranunculales; family Ranunculaceae; genus Aquilegia; species Aquilegia kansuensis. Next base: position 12,909 of record JAJHQE010000233.1, read on the forward strand.
CCGCGACACCTGGATGTTGCGGTCAGACGACCACCCTGACACTTGGTAGCAGGGCTCGAACCAATTCCCATAATGATTGGGAAGTCCAAACAGCCTCCGGGCAGTACCCCAAGAGATGGCGTAGAAGCAACGCTCTTTGGCCTCCCGGGTGACCGGCTTCATGAGCAGGAACATCTCGACCGGGCCAAAGGGAACCTCGAAGTGGAGGGCAATCAACCCGATCCGACGCACAATTATCCAGAAGGGCACGTGCATTTGACCTGGCGGGATACCCCACCACGACAGTAGTCTCAGAATAGAAGAGTGCAGCGGGAGCTGCATACCATACAAGAGCTGATAAAGACTTACTGCGATTAGGTTGCCGGAGCAACCATCAGAGATGGAGGGGTGGGAGCCGAATCTAACCCCCCCTCCAACCAAGCTGCTCCTGGACCTTCGTCGCGCTCAACCGCTCGAGCTCGGGATTCTGGGGGAGGTTAGAGGAAGCTTGCCACTTCCTCTTGGGCATTTTTTATGAAGGCTCAGCAATATCTAAAGGAACCACCTCTGCCACAACAGCAGGCGAATGAGGCCCAGTTGCCGGAATACCGCTTGGTCCGCCCCTCATCAGCAGCGGGACGGGGAGCCGAATTCTGAGGCTCCTCATCACTACTAGAGCTCAGTACCAGAGTTCTCCTCATCTTTGGAACGAAATTCGCACAAAAGACACCGGAATTTTAAGTATTCAGAACCTAGGGTTCCGGCAGAAAACGAAATGAAGATGAAGAAGAAGAAAGAGAAAGAGAGCGAAGGGAATGCTCCACTCCCTTTCGAAGCATTCCTTTTATAAGGCTGGACCCTTGGTCCACCGGCTAATGGTATTCCAAATATCTTAATGAACTCTCCATTAAGATCATTAAACCAACTGGTTTAATGACTCGATCAGCGAAGAGTCACAAGCTTTCACTGGAAGTTGAAGCTGTACATCTTCCCGCCAATGAAAGAAGATTTAGAGAAGATGAAGTCGGGCCCACTTAACACAGTTAGCTGGGGCCCACACCACACAGTCATCTAGGACCCACGTCAGTTGAGACCCACATCATACACTTAGCCAAGATCCACTCAACATGTACAGGTGGGGTCCATATGGTCTAGGTCAGCGACATGTGGACCTCCGGTCCATGTCATCATGATCAAGGGAAGATTGACTGGTATGTGGTAAAAAAATATTATATTTTATTACGAAATGCAAGGTATGGGGTGCACCAAGTCCCCTACATAGTGCGACCGGAACTGAACTACATCAGAGACGGAGGATCCGGACTAGACCCCTCCGGCGAGTCAGGAAGGCCGTACTTAATCTTTGCAGCGACATACCCATCCTTCCAAGATGAAGCCACATCGAAGTCTGCTCGCTCATTGGCTTCTGACAGCTCGGTTACCTTCTCCTCCAGCTTCACCCGGTAGTATCCCGCCATCCGGGTGTCATGCATATCTTCATAGAGAAGTTGCTCCTCATGAAGCTCGCCGATCTTCCTCCTAAGGTCATCCACCTGACAAGACAATTTCCGAACTATCTCGGATCGATTGTCGCTCATGGCATTGGAGAGAGGCGTAGAGTCTGCCATTGTCAAGAAAGCAGGAGGAAAGTCGGGTCGTCGGAAGACTCCTTCCTTCAAGAAGAAAGGGAGTCACGAGTCATTCGAAATAAACGTCTTACAAGGGGCTGATGCCATTCACAAAGGCACCCCTATCCTCAAAAGACTGACGAAGCTAGTGACTCAGCATTTGGGAAAAAGATAAAGACAGAAAATAGATTTCATTGATTCGTCTTAATCAGGGGCATTACTCCCCTACATAGTGCAGAAAGCCGGGGGAATACAGGTCAAGGGTTCTTCTCTTCCTTGACCGGATGATACCCCAGCTTCTCTAACAGTACATATGCGGTGGCCAGTTCGCTCTGAAGAACTCGGATCCGTTGGGTAGCAGCCTCGAGCCTCCGGCTTTTGTCAGCAAGCTGGTCGTTCATGGGAAACAGGCTCAAGCACGCCTCGAGCCTCCGGCTTTTGTCATCAGCTCTATACGGCGATCCCGGTCTTCGATCTCTAGACTCATTTTCTCCTGCATATCCACAGTATACTTCTGTATGGTACTCCGGTCGTCAGCCATTCTTCAGCAGAACCTTCAACAGCAACAACAACAACAGAAACCGGGGAAAGAGAGTGGATATCCTTCTACACCTCCGGTTTGCTATTTATAGGAGGAAGAAATAAACCCTAGTCCTTGATCTAAGGGATGCAGAATTGTCATCAAGAGTCGTATCAAGGAAGGAACCCTCCAAATCTCAACAGTCGGGGAAGATATTTCGAAGATCTTTCCCAAGCAGATTTTCTACTTGACAAAAAGGGGGCGATGTGTGTATCCTAGGTAAAAAAACCCGACAGGTGTCACCGATGGTTGTATAAGAAGCTAAACTGGGAGCACCTGAGCATTAGCCAGCCAAGCCTGGGCTATAGGGTAGGGCCCAACCCGGTCTCAAGGGATCCACATACGCTCTGTGGACCTTGACCCACCGGATAGTCCACGATCAATGGGTGGAGCCCCGGTTATTGTATAAGAAGTTGAACCGTGGGCTCCCATACATCGACCAGGCCCACCTCAGTCAAGTAGGCCAGGTCCAGCCCAACAAAGTCCAGCAGCGACAAAGGCTCATCCAAAGGCTTAGCATAGAAGCCCAGAGGACCTGGCCAGGGTGTATGCAATGAAGATTGGGCCTCCGGTCAGAGGAGTCCAGCCCAAGTCTTTGCTTTCAGGCTTGGTCAATCCAAGTCCCAACCAATTGGATAAGTCCAGCGAGATTCCAGTCTAACAGAACCCATTGTTCTAGCCCGCTGGAGAAGATAAAGGAAGACCCAGGTTGAACCAGGACCTATCAGAGGATGCCACGTGGCAGTCGTCCTGGTCAAAGGGGATTCAAACCAAGGGGATAACCGCTTGGCAGCATACAAGCTATCTCCACGGAAAGCATCTTCACAGTTGAAATACCTGAGTTCATGGAGTCAAAACCGGAGGGGTGGTTGAGCCAGCCTCCTCCGGCCTACTACAAATACAGGAGTTCTTAACCTCCTGAACTACGAGTCTTCCACTGAGCAACTCCATTAGAGCTTAGCGGAAGTAGAGACTTGATTCCAAGTTCATCTTCTTGGATACGTAGGCAGCCTGATCCCGATTAGGTCCAGTCTCATTGTATACCCCCCCATCTTATCTCTGTCTATACAAGGCTTTCATTGTAACTATTTGATTAATCTATACATATCTCGAGTTTATGGATCAAATTTTTGCACCCACAGTTACGTTGTGGATAATGGACTTGGGGGCGAGTCCGGCGGAGATGTTCATTCTCATTCACTGCTGTTCTTTCGGAATTTGATGTTCCGACTTTTGACACATTGGAAAAAAACTACGATGGCTTGATCCCAACTTGGGTACGTAGGTAGCTACTTTGGGTAGCACAATCAATATTTTACTACGAAAGCCATGAGCTCCAACAGTCATGGGAAGGCGTGGTCACATCCGTAATCAAGGTTGAAGATAACTTTCTGATAATTTGTTTTTTCAACCGCAAACTCAACACACACATAAACTCTGGCACATCTGTTAAGGGTGAAGATTAAGTTTCAAAGATAACATTTTCAAAGTGGTAGTGAGAAAACTTGAATTCCTGATAATATAAGACATTGTGAGTCATGAAATACGCTCACAAGAATGATTCTCAGGACCACCAAACCTATCACAAAAACTGAGATGTTCACGGCTGACGCTCCAGAGAGGAGGCGATGTAAATATCCGAATCCGTTCCGTCACGTGGTTGCCTGAAAAATCACAGGTCACACATTTAAGATCATTGTAGGGAGTAGCAGATTACATTTAGGAAGATTCCAGCAGCTCACGAGTCAATCACGTGAGGCTACTGTATAGCACATTACAAAACTCACAAGGGAACTGGTTAGCGAATTTTTTTTATCTGTGTTCCCTAATTGTACGTGGGTGTGTAGGACCAATCATAAGATGCCCTGTGTCTATAAATCAGTTGGGTAACTAATCCTAGCCCATTAGGGTTAACAACACTTATATATAGTTTTTAGTACTCCCTCCGTCCCAAATTATAAGTACACTATTCCTTTTTTAGCTGTCCCAAATTATATGTCACTTTCCATATTTTAACACATATTAATTAAGTTAATTTGCTCTTTTGCCTATATTATCCTTGCTTTGGAATTAGAGTTTTTATTTTAATCAAGAAAATTTATCATTGCATTTAATATTAAACAGGGGTAAATTTGGAAATATACTTAGCAAACAAATCAATAAATGATGTTCTCTTAATAAGTTGAGTTTGCTATAATGTACTTATAATTTGCAGCAATTTGGGCCAAAGGACCAAATATAAGGTTTGGTTCACCAAAAGGACTGCACAAACGTTTCATTGACCAAAAGGACAACAACTGCGATATGACGCATGTACCCTTCAAAAAAGTTAATATCTGGGAAAACCGATTTACAGTTACTCTACAGCTGTCCCAAACGGTGGTTACAAAAATAGAAAAGAACGGTGGAATTCTCTCTCCTAACAACGGTGGTATTCTCTCTAATCAAAACCCCAATTTTTTCCAAAAACCTATCATCTCTAATCTCTAAAACCCAAATTTCTAGGGTTTCTTTAAAATCTTTTAGGAAATCTCTTCGATTTCTCTAAATCTCTAGTTTCTCTCCTAACAACGGTGGTATTCTCTCTAATCAAAACCCCAATTTTTTCCAAAAAACCTATCATCTCTAATCTCTAAAACCCCAAATTTCTAGGGTTTCTCTAAAATCTTTTAGGAAATCTCTTCAATTTCTCTAAAATCACTTTTGTTTGTATGCAAATTCATGGAGCACGCAATTTCTAAAAGTGAAATATTTTTGTCAGACTATGGAGTGGAAATAATGGACTTGATGAGAGGTACAATAGCATATGAACTACTGACTGAACCGGGACTAAGTTTTGACAAGGAAGTATGGGATGAACAACAATTTCTAGTTTCCCTTGATGCGGCAGAAAAAAGGATACTTGAAGAGAAAGAAAAGGAAAAGGCAGCAGCTGAAACAATTATAAATTTAGGTGTTCAAAAGTCAGTATAGTTGAAAATGAATTACCCTGAATTCGAGGTCCTGACTTTTTGTGTTTTGAAACTGTCAATAGTATATGCTGTGAATACGAACAAGTTTTATATATTTGTGTTATTTTGTAACTACTGAATTCTGATGGTTATATCAATGGAAAGGTTATTTGCTTCTTTTCTAGTGTTTAAAATGGTTGTTGATTTAATTTAAATTTTCATAGGATGGAATTGTTATTTGCCTATTTTCTAGTGTTTAAAACGTAGGTTGATTAACATATTAATCAACAAAACTATAGTTGATTAATACATTAATCATCTTATAATTAACTCTTCATTAGTTGATTAACAGATTAATCAATATAAACTATAGTTGATTAATTCATGAATCAACTAAAACTTAAAACCTAAACCTATATCCTAAACATCCTAAACCTATACCCTAAATCCTAAACCTAAACCCTAAACCCTAAATACTAAACATCCTAAACCCTAAACATCCTAAACCCTAAACCCTAAACATCCTAAACCCTATACCTTAAACATCCTAAACCCTAAACCTAAACCCTAAACCTAAACCCTACACCTATACCTTAAACATCCTAAATACTAAACCCTAAACACCCTAAACCTATACCCTAAACATCCTAAATTCTAAACCCTAAATCTATACCTTAAACATCCTAAACCCTAAACCTATACCCTAAATTCTAAACCCTAAACCCTATAGGATGGAATTGGTATTTGCTTATTTTCATTAGTTGATTAACAGATTAATCAACCTAAACTATAGTTGATTAATTCATGAATCAACTAAAACTGAAAACCTAAATTTAAACTCTAACCCCTAAATCCTAAACCTTAAAAACCCTAAACCCTAAATCCTAAACCTTAAACTATACTTTAAACCCTAAATCATAAACCCCCAAACCCTTAATGTTGTCATTATAAGCCCCTAAATCAATGGGAATGGTGAACCCTAGTGGAATGTTGTCATAAGTACCCCTTAATGCTGTCATAAGTACCCCTTAATACTGTCATTCTAAACCTCTAATTGGAATGGTGAACCCTAGTGGAATGCTGTCATAAGTACCTCTTAATGTTGTCATAAGTACCCTTTAATGCTGTCATTCTAAACCCCTAATTAGAATGGTGAACCCTAGTGGAATGTTGTCATAAGTACCCCTTAATGTTGTCATTCTAAACCCCTAAACCAATGGGAATGGTGAACCCTAGTGGAATGCTGTCATAAGTACCCTTTAATGCTGTCATAAGTACCCCTTAATGATGTCATTCTAAAACCATAGTTGGAATAGTGAACCCTAGTGGAATGCTGTCATAAGTACCCCTTAATGCTGTCATAAGTACCCCTTCATGTTGTCATTCTAAAACCCTAATTAGAATGGTGAACCCTAGTGGTATGCTGTCATAAGTACCCCTTAATGCTGTCATTCATTAACTTCTGAAAACAATTTTCCCGATTACAATAAAGTTGATTAATTGATTAATCAACAGTTCAGTAAACTTTCATAAAAACAACTAAGTTGATTAATACATTAATCAACAGTTCAGTAAACTTGCATAAAAACAACTAAGTTGATTAATATATTAATCAACAGTTCAGTAAACTTTCATAAAAACAACTAAGTTGATTAATACATTAATCAACATTCCTTAGTTGATTAACTTATTAATCAACTTCTCGAAAAAATCAATCATTAATGGATCAGAAAACTTTCTCAAAACTAAAAAAATGAATTATATTGTAGGAGCTGAATTGTAATGTCATAACAAGAGAGGAAAAAAAATAATCTAAACTTTGATGAAAAACAAATCATCAAATACAACTAGAAACTAACTGTTGTTTAGATATGGGCAAGTCCTCCTATTGTGACGACCAGTATTAAGACAACTGGAACACTTCTGAGCTTTGGGATGCTTTCTTGAACCGGTGTTTGGAATCCTTTTCGTCTTTGGCCTCCCAGGACCTCTTTTAACATCTGGAGGAAGTATACGAACAGAATCAACATCATCTTCTGGTTTGTCCTCATCCGAAATCGGCTGAATTGCATGCGAGTATGTAAACCCTAAATCTTCTGGTTTGTCCTCATCCTAAATTCTAAACCCTAAATCTATACTTGATTACTCCAAGAACAACACCATTAGCAACCTCAGTTGAAACAACACCATCACATAATTGCACATCTGTATAAAAAAAAACATCATGTACAGTTGATCAATACATTAATCAACACATTAATAAATAATATAACATTTATATTTTATTGCAACATTAATCAACACATTAACATAGTACTCAGAACGTTGATTAACATATTAATCAACCCAAATGCTCAAAACAGGAAAAAAAAACTATAAAAACCGTTGAATGACGACTCATTCAACATAAAAAACACACTAAAAAATCAAACACAAAAACAGGAATAAACAACAAAAAACACAAATTGCCAAATTATTAATCAACACCATCACATAATTGCACATCTGTATAAGAAAAACATCATGTACAGTTGATCAATACATTAATCAACATATTAATAAATAATATAACATTTCTATTTTATCGCGATATTAATCAAGACATTAACATAGTACTCAGATAGTTGATTAACCTATTAATCAAGCGAAATGCTCAAAAAAAAAAAAACAAAAAAAAAAACAAAATTGTTGAAACTCGTTCAACATAAAAAAACACTAAGAAATCAAACACAAAAACAAGAATTGCTAAATTATTAATCAAAACAGGAATTAAGAACTCAACAAACTAATCTGTACAATCGTTAATCATCACCATCTCGAAATCGAGTTGAGAAATCAATCCAAAATATCAGTTGATAACACAAAAAAATGATCTCAAATTGAATTTCAAAATAAAAACACGAATTCAAACTTCAAGATCTGCCATTAAAAGCTCCAATTACAAAATCAATCATACAAATGAATCGATGCTGAAAACTGAGCTCTCGCGATAACTTGGATTGAGAAGATCTTGCCAAATTGAATTGTGAAATCAAAACCCTAAAACGAAATCTGAACTCTCGTGAATGAAAAATAAACCAAATCTGAACTCTCGCGATAAATTTAGTAAATCTTGTGAAATTGAATTTAGAAATCTCAATCAAAATATGAAATCTTCCTCCAGAAACATGGAATCTTCATCGGAATTTTCATCTAGAATTTTCTCTTCTTCAAACTCACTGCGAATGAAACGAAACCGCAATTCAAAATCTCAAAACACGATCTATATAGATGGTTGATATAAGGGTAGTTCAAGTATTATAAAAGAGAGAAGAACGCAACTATACGCGACTTTGTCCTGGAAACAAAATTACATTCCGTACAATTGGACTTTTAGTAAACCTAAACAAAACCCGTGTCCTTGGGCCAACCAAACCAAAACTACGGACCAGAGCCCAAACAAACGTTTCTATTTGGTCTCTGGACTAGTTTTTAGTATAATTTGGGACAGAGGGAGTATATTTTTATTGACACGTGGCGTTTATGATTGGGCCCACGCACTCGTATACAATTAAGCTACATAGATAAAATTCTGGCTAGGGAGGAACCATGTTGACCAACTGGGATGTTGGATCAGCATTAACATCTAACGGTCCTGGACATAAGGTGAGGTTTAGGGTACAAAAGGGAAACATAAACCCTAAAAAGGTCGGTTGTCCTCCTAACTTATTAGAGAACTCTTTCATCCCCATCTATGGCTAACTTGAGCTTTGGGGTGACCACCACCGGTCAAACACCGGTGGGTTTTAGTAGGTGAAAGAAGTGGAACGAGGACAATCTCATGGTGTTAGCTCTAATGAGAGTTTACAGTTTCTATCGAATAAAATCATTTATGTATTCTTATTTCAATTTTCACCTTGTATGCTCACATCTGGTCGTTATCTCAAGATGCAGATCTTTGTGAAAACTCTCACATGTAAGACCATCACTCTTGAAGTTGAAAGCTCTGACACAATCGACAATGTCAAAATCAAAATCCAGGACAAGGAAGAAATCCATCCTGATCAACAGAGGTTGATATTTGCTGGCAAACAGTTGGAGGATGGAAGGACTCTTGCTGATTACAACATTCAGAAGGAATGCAGATCTTTGTAAGGATCTCACAGAGAAAACTATAACTATGGAAGTGGAGAGCAGTGACACAAGTGATAATCTCAAAGATAAGATTCAGGACAATCCTGGTCAACAACGTCTCATTTTTGTTGGTAAGCAGCTTGAGGATGGTCACACACTTGCTAATTACAACATCCAGAAGGAGTCCAGCCTTGATCTTGTTTTACTTCTTCATGGTGGTTTTAAGTGTGCTTTATAGGATCTTTTATAGTGTTTATTTGAAACTTTTATGTTTACTGTTGTCTGTTGGATATGTTCTTTCATGAATGAAAATTATCTATATGATGCTTTATAATTCTAGTACAATAGTATGCTTATCTTCTTGTTTGTCCTACCTTAATCTCTGTAAAGTTTTATAGCTTATTATTATAATGATACTACGAGCATCTCACGGCAAATAAGACTGTTCATGCGGATGTTTCTGTAAAGAATCCTGTACGTAGTTCAATTGTTATGATTCTGGTGCTCATCTTACTATAGTATAACGAGCACCAATATCACCAAATATGATTCTAGTGCTTAACTTAATCACCTGATATACCATTTCCTTCTTATTGGTGCTCTGTATACTGCGATAGCAAGAGCAAGGTCTCTTGCCATGAGCTCATCAGGAAGTTTTAATTTGAAACTGAATTTCCGTAGTAACCATTATCCATGAGGAGACACTATAATTTTTTTTTTTAGGCAAGCGGAGGTTGAGGGGACCCTTAGCCCTTGGAGATAAGCCTTTAATTAATTGGTGTTTTAGACAAATCTTAACCATCGTCATATAAGTTGGAAACTTTTGTCAAACCAACGTACATTCTCAAAACTTTCCTACATAGTAGTAATTGATTTTGAACAACAAAAAAAATATCAATAGATGATGCCAGGATGGTCATGAAATGAAGTTTCAATGCAGTAGTTGCATTATTTTAATAGCGATTGTTCTGACTTCTGAGCCCTTCATTAGGATAATTTATACTCAAGCAGCCAAACATATAACTAGAGCAAAGGGACAATATTAAAGGTACGTTACGCGAAAAAAGTCTGTCCTACCTAAAGGACACAAAGGAACAGGTTAAGTAGATCTCGTAACTCAAGTGATAAATGAAGAGAAATAATCTTGATACAATTTTTAACTTTGCAGTGATTAATAAGTTTTGGTTAATCCAAAAAAGAATAAAAACATCACTAAGCGTTACTCTTCGCCAAGATGTTTCTAGTTATCACTTATCAGTTAAAAACGTGTTCCTTGATCCCTGTCTCTAAGGATCTCCTCCCAGTATGCTACACACTAGAACCTAGAAGTGGAAACATTAGATTCCACATCTTTTGCTTAGTTAATGTCATCAGCCCTCCTTGTTTAGTCGCGCAACTTATAAAAGAATGCCTCTAGATCTGGTTTGAAAACTAGCTAGATCAGCTTGTGCCATCTTCCAAGTTGTTTTAGTGTTCCTGATTGCTTCATAGGTGTTGTTAGCTGAGTGATCTAATTCACCCTTTACTGATGGGAACAAGATTACCTTGTCAGCTTCATCTCCAATATAAACCTCCCATGTATTCTTGATCATCTTACATCAGACAGAGTGACAGTTTATACGAAATTGTAAATTATGTTCTAGAAAACTTATTCAAACATTCTCTGAACATGAACTCAACGAAAGAATTCTAATAATGGATCCCAAACCGTTATCGAGCTTCTACAAGAGAAACTGTCAATCCATTTGCAGAACAGATGACACCATAGCCCTCTGGCGGTGAATCTCCATCTACAACATTTCTTTCGATAAAAAAGGCAGGTTGTTTAGGAGTAGGCAGATTTGTAGTTTCATTTCCAAGCATGGAGACAACTTCTAGCATGGTAGGCCTGTCGCTTGCAGATTCTTGAACACACAGGAGCGCGATGTGAACGTATCTCACAAGTTCATTAGTTGGAGAAGATTCATCTAGTAATGGATCCACCAATTCCACAGCCTTATTGTCTTTCCATAGTATATATGCCTGCAATAGTCCAACAAATTTAACTTCAGCCAGGAAACCAAAGCACATATATGCAAGCACACATATGCCTGCAATGTGAGGTTGTTTCGGATACTAACATAACCAAGAATGTTGGAAGAAGAGTCCAGATGATCATAGCTACTGTTCTTCGTGCCACTTATGATCTCCAATAATAGAACTCCAAAGCTGAAGACGTCAGATTTCACCGAAAATTTTCCATTCATTGCATACTCAGGGGACATATATCCACTGCATCGAAATGTACACTCATCACATAATGTGTTTATGCATACTCAAAAAGCTTATTGCTGTAAAGATATTCTGCATCAGTTTTGTACATAGGTTTCATGTTAGTAGCTAGGTTTACTTACTATGTCCCGACAATCCTTCTTGTCTTTTCTTCGGATTCGTTGTTAGAAAATATTCTAGCCATTCCAAAATCTGATATCTTTGGGTTCATCTCACCATCCAATAGAATGTTGCTGGCCTTAAGATCTCTATGAATTATTTTCAGTCTGGAGTATTTATGCAAGTAAAGAAGCCCTTGAGCAATCCCTTCAATGATATGAACACGTTTTCGTCCATCTAGTTTCATCCGTTTGTTTGAATCTATATGTAAAAAAAAAAAAAAAAATACTAATTAAGATAGCTACAATCTTATATGATTTTGTAGATCTTGTAGTACAACAGTCACTAGTCTAATTTGTTTATTTGGTAAGCAAAGAGTAAACTTAACTCATACTATAAACAAATTATCATACCAAAGATAAATGAATCCAAGCTTCCATTCACCATGTACTCATATATCAGCATCTTTTC
>JAJHQE010000234.1:2751-25000 GCA_020826895.1 Aquilegia kansuensis
AAAACATGTGTGTTTCGTCCACTTATAAATTCAGACAAAAAATCGAGTACATACCAAGCCGAATGTCCGGACAAAACCCCGTTCCCATGGTCCAAATGTTCTCTATTGGCCTTAAAACGACACGGCTAAGCCTTTTCGATCTTGAGATTTTAGATTCCAAAACAAGTGAGTTTCGTCCATTACCAAGTTCGGACCGAAAACCGAGTAAATGCCGACCGAACGGACGGACATAAATCACGTTTTTACGAACGGAACGTTGTTTTTTCCCATTAGAACTCCCCGAGTTAAGTAATGGACTGGCTAGTGTCTTAGGTGTATCGTTTTCCATGTGAAAACATGTGTGTTTCGTCCACTTATAAGTTCGGAACAAAAATCGATTTAATACCAAGCCGAATGTCCGGACAAAACCCCGTTCCCACGGACCAAATGTTCTGTATTGGCCTTAAAACATCCCGGCTAAGCCTTGTCGATCTTGAGGTTTTAGATTCCAAAACAAGGGAGTTTCGTCCATTTCCAAGTTTGGACCGAAAACCGAGTAAATGCCGACCGAACGGACGGACATAAATCACGTTTTTACGGACCAAACGTTGTTTTTCCCTTAGAACGCCCGAGTTAAGTAATGGAGTCGCAAGTTTCTTAGGTGTATCGTTTTCCATGCGAAAACATGTGTGTTTCTTCCACCTATAAGTTCGGAACAAAAATCGAGTACATACGAAGCCGAATGTCCGGACAAAACCCCGTTCCCATGGTCCAAATGTTCTGTATTGGCCTTAAAACGATACGGCTAAGCCTTGTCGATCTTGAGGTTTTAGATTCCAAAACAAGTGAGTTTCGTCCATTTCCAAGTTCGGACCGAAAACCGAGTAAATGCCGACCGAACGGACGGACATAAATCACGTTTTTACGAACGGAACGTTGTTTTTTCCCATTAGAACTCCCCGAGTTAAGTAATGGACTGGCTAGTGTCTTAGGTGTATCGTTTTCCATGTGAAAACATGTGTGTTTCGTCCACTTATAAGTTCGGAACAAAAATCGATTTAATACCAAGCCGAATGTCCGGACAAAACCCCGTTCCCACGGACCAAATGTTCTGTATTGGCCTTAAAACGTCCTGGCTAAGCCTTGTGGATCTTGAGGCTTTATATTCCAAAACAAGTGAGTTTCGTCCATTTCCAAGTTCGGACCGAAAATCGAGTAAATGCCGACCGAACGGACGGACATAAATCACGTTTTTACGAACGGAACGTTGTTTTTTCCCATTAGAACGCCCCGAGTTAAGTAATGGAGTGGCTAGTGTCTTAGGTGTGTCGTTTTCCATGCGAAAACATGTGTGTTTCGTCCACTTATAAGTTCAGAACAAAAATCGAGTCCATACCAAGCCGAATGTCCGGACAAACCCCGTTCCCACATGGACCAAATGTTCTGTATTGGCCTTTAAAACGATCGCGGCTAAGCCTTGTCGATCTTGAGGTTTTAGATTCCAAAACAAGTGAGTTTCGTCCATTTCCAAGTTTGGACCAAAAACCGAGTAAATGTCGACCGAACGGACGGACATAAATCATGTTTTTACGGACGGAACGTTGTTTTTCCGCTTAGAACGCCCCGAGTTAAGTAATGGAGTGGCAAGTCTCTTAGGTGTATTGTTTTCCATGTGAAAACATGTGTGTTTCGTCTACTTATAAGTTCGGAACAAAAATCGAGTATATACCAAGCCGAATGTCCTGACAAAACCTCATTACCATGGTCCAAATGTTCTCTATTGGCCTTAAAACGACACGGCTAAGCCTTGTCGATCTTGAGGTTTTAGATTCCAAAACAAGTGAGTTTCGTCCATTTCCAAGTTCGGACCGAAAACCGAGTAAATGCCGACCGAACGGACGGACATAAATCAAGTTTTTACGGACGGAACGTTGTTTTTTCCCATTAGAACGCCCCGAGTTAAGTAATGATGGAGTGGCTAGTCTCTTAGGTGTATCGTTTTCCATGCGAAAACATGTGTGTTTCGTCCACTTATAAGTTCGGAACAAAAATCGAGTACATACCAAGCCGAATGTCCGGACAAAACCCCGTTCCCATGGTCCAAATGTTCTGTATTGGCCTTAAAACGACACGGCTAAGCCTTGTCGATCTTGAGGTTTTAGATTCCAAAACAAGTGAGTTTCGTCCATTTCCAAGTTCAGACCGAAAACCGAGTAAATGCCGACCGAACGGACGGACATAAATCAAGTTTTCTCGGACGGAACGTTGAATTTTCCCATTAGAACGCCCCGATTTAAGTAATGGAGTGGCTAGTCTCTTAGGTGTATCGTTTTCCATGCGAAAACATGTGTGTTTCGTCCACTTATAAGTTCGGAACAAAAATCGAGTACATACCAAGCCGAATGTCCGGACAAAACCCCGTTCCCATGGTCCAAATGTTCTGTATTGGCCTTAAAACGACACGGCTAAGCCTTGTCGATCTTGATGGTTTTAGATTCCAAAACAAGTGAGTTTCGTCCATTTCCAAGTTCGGACCGAAAACCGAGTAAATGCCGACCGAACGGACGGACACATATCACATTTTTAAGGACGGAACGTTGTTTTTTCCTCTTAGAACGCCCTGAGTTCAGTAATGGAGTGGCAAGTCTCTTAGGTGTATCGTTTTCCATGCGAAAACATGTGTGTTTCGTCCACTTATAAGTTCAGAACAAAAATCGAGTACATACCAAGCCGAATGTCCGGACAAAACCCCGTTCCCATGGTCCAAATGTTCTGTATTGGCCTTAAAACGACACGGCTAAGCCTTGTCGATCTTGAGGTTTTAGATTCCAAAACAAGTGAGTTTCGTCCATTTCCAAGTTCGGACCGAAAACCGAGTAAATGCCGACCGAACGGACGGACATAAATCACGTTTTTACGAACGGAACGTTGTTTTTTCCCATTAGAACGCCCCGAGTTAAGTAATGGACTGGCTAGTGTCTTAGGTGTATCGTTTTCCATGCGAAAACATGTGTGTTTCGTCCACTTATAAGTTCGGAACAAAAATCGAGTTCATACCAAGCCGAATGTCCGGACAAAACCCCGTTCCCACGGACCAAATGTTCTGTATTGGCCTTAAAACGTCCCGGCTAAGCCTTGTCGATCTTGAGGTTTTAGATTCCAAAACAAGTGAGTTTCGTCCATTTCCAAGTTCGGACCGAAAATCGAGTAAATGCCGACCGAACGGACGGACATAAATCACGTTTTTACGAACGGAACGTTGTTTTTTCCCATTAGAACGCCCGAGTTAAGTAATGGAGTGGCTAGTCTCTTAGGTGTATCGTTTTCCATGCGAAAACATGTGTGTTTCGTCCACTTATAAGTTCGGAACAAAAATCGAGTACATACCAGCCGAATGTCCGGACAAAACCCCGTTCCCATGGTCCAAATGTTCTGTATTGGCCTTAAAACGACACGGCTAAGCCTTGTCGATCTTGAGGTTTTAGATTCCAAAACAAGTGAGTTTCGTCCATTTCCAAGTTCGGACCGAAAACCTAGTAAATGCCGACCGAACGGACGGACACATAATCACGTTTTTACGGACGGAACGTTGTTTTTTCCCATTAGAACGCCCCGAGTTAAGTAATGGAGTGGCTAGTCTCTTAGGTGTATCGTTTTCCATGCGAAAACATGTGTGTTTCGTCCACTTATAAGTTCGGAACAAAAATCGAGTACATACCAAGCCGAATGTCCGGACAAAACCTCGTTCCCATGGTCCAAATGTTCTGTATTGGCCTTAAAACGACACGGCTAAGCCTTGTCGATCTTGAGGTTTTAGATTCCAAAACAAGTGAGTTTCGTCCATTTCCAAGTTCGGACCG
Organism: Aquilegia kansuensis; assembly: GCA_020826895.1. Lineage (NCBI taxonomy): Eukaryota > Viridiplantae > Streptophyta > Magnoliopsida > Ranunculales > Ranunculaceae > Aquilegia > Aquilegia kansuensis. The sequence continues at coordinate 6,591 of JAJHQE010000234.1, forward strand.
AAAACCGAGTAAATGCCGACCGAACGGACGGACATAAATCACGTTTTTACGGACGGAACGTTGTTTTTTCCCATTAGAACGCCCCGAGTTAAGTAATGGAGTGGCTAGTCTCTTAGGTGTATCGTTTTCCATGCGAAAACATGTGTGTTTCGTCCACTTATAAGTTCGGAACAAAAATCGAGTACATACCAAGCCGAATGTCCGGACAAAACCCCGTTCCCATGGTCAAATGTTCTGTATTGGCCTTAAAACGACACGGCTAAGCCTTGTCGATCTTGAGGTTTTAGATTCCAAAACAAGTGAGTTTCGTCCATTTCCAAGTTCGGACCGAAAACCGAGTAAATGCCGACCGAACGGACGGACATAATCACGTTTTTACGGACGGAACGTTGTTTTTTCCTCTTAGAACGCCCCTGAGTTAAGTAATGGAGTGGCAAGTCTCTTAGGTGTATCGTTTTCCATGCGAAAACATGTGTGTTTCGTCCACTTATAAGTTCGGAACAAAAATCGAGTACATACCAAGCCGAATGTCCGGACAAAACCCCAGTTCCCATGGTCCAAATGTTCTGTATTGGCCTTAAAACGACACGGCTAAGCCTTGTCGATCTTGAGGTTTTAGATTCCAAAACAAGTGAGTTTCGTCCATTTCCAAGTTCGGACCGAAAACCGAGTAAATGCCGACCGAACGGACGGACATAATCACGTTTTTACGGACGAACGTTGTTTTTTCCTCTTAGAACGCCCCTGAGTTAAGTAATGGAGTGGCAAGTCTCTTAGGTGTATCGTTTTCCATGCGAAAACATGTGTGTTTCGTCCACTTATAAGTTCGAAACAAAAATCGAGTACATACCAAGCCGAATGTCCGGACAAAACCCCGTTCCCATGGTCCAAATGTTCTGTATTGGCCTTAAAACGACACGGCTAAGCCTTGTCGATCTTGAGGTTTTAGATTCCAAAACAAGTGAGTTTCGTCCATTTCCAAGTTCGGACTGAAAACCGAGTAAATGTCCGACCGAACGGACGGACATAAATCACGTTTTTACGGACGGAACGTTGTTTTTTCCTCTTAGAACGCCCCGAGTTCAGTAATGGAGTGGCAAGTCTCTTAGGTGTATCGTTTTCCATGCGAAAACATGTGTGTTTCGTCCACTTATAAGTTCAGAACAAAAATCGAGTACATACCAAGCCGAATGTCCGGACAAAACCCCGTTCCCATGGTCCAAATGTTCTGTATTGGCCTTAAAACGACACGACTAAGCCTTGTCGATCTTGAGGTTTTAGATTCCAAAACAAGTGAGTTTCGTCCATTTCCAAGTTCGGACCGAAAATCGAGTAAATGCCGACCGAACGGACGGACATAAATCACGTTTTTACGAACGGAACGTTGTTTTTTCCCATTAGAACGCCCCGAGTTAAGTAATGGAGTGGCTAGTGTCTTAGGTGTATCGTTTTCCATGCGAAAACATGTGTGTTTCGTCCACTTATAAGTTCGGAACAAAAATCGAGTTACATACCAAGCCGTAATGTCCGGACAAAACCCCGTTCCCACGGTCCAAATGTTCTGTATTGGCCTTAAAACGATCCCAGCTAAGCCTTGTCGATCTTGAGGTTTTAGATTCCAAAACAAGTGAGTTTCGTCCATTTCCAAGTTCGGACCGAAAACCGAGTAAATGCCGATCCGAACGGACGGACATAAATCACGTTTTTACGGATGGGACGTTGTTTTTTCCCCTTAGAACACCCCGAGTTAAGTAATGGAGTGGCTAGTCTCTTAGGTGTATCGTTTTCCATGCGAAAACATGTGTGTTTCGTCCACTTATAAGTTCAGAACAAAAATCGAGTACATACCAAGCCGAATGTCCGGACAAAACCCCGTTCCCATGGACCAAATGTTCTGTATTGGCCTTAAAACGTCCCGGCTAAGCCTTGTCGATCTTGAGGTTTTAGATTCCAAAACAAGTGAGTTTCGTCCATTTCCAAGTTCGGACCGAAAACCGAGTAAATGCCGACCGAACGGACGGACATAAATCACGTTTTTACGAACGAAACATTGTTTTTTCCCATTAGAACGCCCCGAGTTAAGTAATGGAGTGGCTAGTGTCTTAGGTGTGTCGTTTTCCATGCGAAAACATGTGTGTTTCGTCTACTTATAAGTTCGGAAAAAAAATCGAGTTCATACTGAGAACCCCATATATGTGCAATATAACAATTGTAAAGCAAGCAAGAATAAACCAAACAGAAAGTAAATAACACACAGGAATTTTTAACGTGGTAAAACCCAATATGGGAAACTCACTAGATGAAAAAAGAGCACTATATGAAAAAAGATGTACAAACCTATCAACTACCTGCAATCACTGCGAGTTGACACTACTGGTTATCTCTAACACCTTGACTTCACCAGAGCACCTTGATGTACGCACAAGACACTCGACTTCTTGATGAACACACAAGAAGACTCGAAGCCGAACTATGAAGCAAGCTTACACCAGAGTTCCTTGATGAACACACAAGGATACTCGACTTCTTGATGAACACACAAGAAGACTCGAAGCTAAATCACTATTCAATAATGAAGAAGAAGATGAATGGGGAAGAAGGAAGAAGAAGATGAATGAGGAAGAAGAAGATGAGTTCAATCACCAAAACATCCTAAACCAAAACCTAAACAAACTCCAAGACCAGAGATGAATTGGACGGCCAAAGAACTATCTTGTTGTTTGGAAGAGAAACCCTATTTATACTTAGGGTTGAAAACAAAGGAAAATGGGCCGAAATAGGGAAAAACCATTTTGGACGTACGTACGTCGATATGACGTTCGTACGTCTCCACTCGATACAAACCCTGCTGACTACTTGGACGTACGAACGTCTTGAGAAGGTACGTACGTCCTGACCAAACAAACTTTCTGCTGACTGCTTGGACGTACGAACGTCTTGAGAAGGTACGTACGTCCTGAACCAAAAACCACACTTTAGACACACGACGCGAAGACAAGGACACCGGACGACGTGCGTACAACTAGGTTTTCTTAACAACGAACTCAAGGCGAAATAACCATGGACACTATGTCACAAAATTGATGTCAAACCACTTAATGCCGGTTTCAATCTCCCCCTTTGACATTGATTTTGTGACAAAAAACCTATGACTCTAATAGCACTTATAAAATGTGCTTACAAACCCAAACCATGGCATTTATAAATCATGCCTACAAAATCACTCAAGGTAGAACACATACCAAGTCACCAATTCTTGATATCCAGCTTGATCAAGACGCTTCAACCAATTCTTGATATCCAGCTTGAACACTTCAACCATCAGAGATCGAACGGAAGCAACTAAGAATTTCCGAAGTAACAGAAGTTCCTTCGAGCAACTCCCCCATACTTCATGAGCTCCAAGGTTTAATACTCGAGCTTACCCAAAACTGTATATGCACTTTGTGATCATCATCACTTTCACTCCCCCATACATGTAGTATACCTGAAACATGACCCAAAAATACACTAACAAAGAAGAAGAAGGTGTTAGTATTAGAGTCATAAATCTCCCCCTTTTTGTCACAAATGAAGCAAGGTAACAAAAGAAAGAGAAAAAAAAAAAAATACCAAACCATAACAAATAAGATTAAAGAAGAAAAGAAAGAGAACAATCATGTTAACAACAAAAAGGATATCTAACGGAAGCCATAACATAAACACTTGTTAACACGATGTCAATACAAAGAATTCTCCCCCTAAACAAAAGCTTCACCTAAATGCAATGCATATGAGAAAGATGCACCTAGAACTAACAAACCAAATAAGGATATTTGAAACACACAAAGAACCAAGCATACAAGGGTAGAAGAGAGTAAAGAGAAAACCATACCATAAACCTGGAATCCATGACACACAAAACTAAAAGACATGAGAGAGATCTAGGCATATAAATGAAGAAGAAAGAGTACCAACACAGACACAAGAAAGGAGAATAGATAAGAACTAAAACGAGATAAGAAGGAGATAGTGAAAAGACACTGAATACTTATATAGGTAACAGAGGGAAGAAAAGAAAACATAACATGAATCCCTGATAGAAACCAAGAGAAACCTATATATAGAAGAAAGAGTCAGGACACCAACAATCGGAACAAATGATGCACTAGAATATCACTTTAATCAACCGACCATAACCACCTGAGATAGACTCCAGAGAAACGACTTCATAGTAGCAAGATATCTAGAGAAAAAGAGCAAACAAACAACAAGGAAGAAATACCATACCTGATGAAATTGGGAAGGTACAATAATGACCAAGAACCAAATTGGCAAACCTGTGAGAAATGTGCAAGAAAAGAATATGCGAAAAGAGAAAGAAGAAGAGATAAACAATAGTTAGTAGGAGATATGAAAGAGAATAGGAAAACCATGCATACTAGACACATCCAACAATATCCCATGACAAAACAACAGGAATATGAGTATCTGCAGGAAGAGATACGCATAGTATAAGAAAATCCATTGAGACTCCATGGAAAATCCAATCTGTACATGTTCCTGTAAGCCCACCCCTAGTGAAACACAAAAATGAGTTCAACATATGCCAAACACGATAAGCAACCATCAAGCTCATAAGAAAAATGCTTTAACTGAAGAATGAGCAAGGATTATCGATGTCACCGAGTCACAAAACAACAATCCAACTTCAAAGCAAATTTCCTGCCAGAACACTAAGACTCCGATGACATGCCATACATTGTCAGAAAGATTAGAGAGTCAAAAGAAGAGAATTGCTAACAGGAGATGACCAAACTGAGCATATGCATCCCAAAGTAGAGCAGAGGTAGCCCAAAACCATTACAGGAGGATTATTGGAGAAGACTACCAAGAACACATCTAATCAAACCTTAGTATGTCAATGAAACACCGACTGAAAAGAATTACCAAGGAATGGAACCAAAATAGAGGAAGCCATAAACACTTTTAGCAAGAACATCTGCCTGTAAAGTTACTGAGAGAAAAATAATATTGACGACACACACATTGTCCATGAACCTGCATACAGTAGAAAAGAGCAGTCTAAGTGGTGGTAGCAACAACCAATGCTAGAACAACAAGCATACAAGAATCCGAAGGAACGGCGCCTCTACTCCTTTGAGGATGAGGAGGACGTGTGCCTGATGACGAAACACCCTTGGAACCGGGTGATTCTTTGGTGGGAGTAGTCCGAGCGCTCTTAGGAGGCATGTCTGGCATAAGCACAACAGTAACCAAACTAACAAATGTAAGAGAAATGATGAAACTAGCACAAGAAATGTGAGAATACCCATGTAGAGATTTTATCAAACACATGGTTTGCATAATCATGAAGTGTGCATATGACAACAACCAAGCAATGAGAATCGCACTAAACTTGTTAGACTAGGATAATGAAGAACCAAACACAAACAATAGCAAATAGAGGCTGCACCATATCTAATGAATCAATTTTAACGACAAAACTAACAACCCATATCCATAATAAGAAGATAAAAGGCAAAGAACCGATGTACCATAGAAGTGAAGAGGAATACATCATGAACTTCCAAAAACAGTAGCCAATCCCGATCCGTACAAAAATAAGAGGCAATATGTGGGGATAAACAAAAGATTGAACAATTAAGAGAATTGAAGTGCATCATAAACTAAACCTCGGTGTGTGTAGATGCAATGCAATGCACAAAGAGAGAGAAAGTTCACCACTAGAACACACCCTTTGAAGACCTAGAATATAGAACCATCAACAAGAGACATACAATCAGCAAGTGAGCTTAGAAGAAACAAACTTCAATCCCCTTTGAAACAAACATTATGAGTAGAAGGCAAACGAATATAAATATGATCTTTCAAATGAAAACCAAGACATCCAAAAGGCAAAGGAATATAAACTTTGTATGCCTTACATAAAAAACAATGAATATGCGCTTGGATTTTTATTTTGCCGCATGTGGTGGAGTTTAGTCTACATCACTCTAATGTCATTCCCGCGTGGGAGGGATTTTTGCCTCCATCTTTTCAAATACACGAGGGTAGGGTGTAGCCTACATCTTTTTGACAAACACAAACAAACTCAAGAAGTGCAATACCATGATAACGTGCAACACAAGAACTAACATCTCTTGAGTGCATCCGTCAGAGCATGACCCTCACAACCCCAACGGGTTCTTAGCCAACTGATATTGCTTCAAAGACAATCAAATGGCTGGGGATAAAGTGAGTCATTGACCACTAACAGGAGTTGTAATAGGAAGATGAGAATGCTCAATAACACGAACAACAAGATGAACATTAACCAAAACAAAGGAGAGATAGCTCAAGATCACATAAATACTCGAGAGATGGAGAAGTTCTATGAGCTCAAAGAATATGTAAGTGGTTTCCAAAAACTCCCATTATGCAAGCATGTCGTGCACTGTGCAAACAAGCAAGGAAAAATGCATGATACATACCAAAACATACTTAAGAGTTCAGAAAGAGAAAACACCCAAACATATTGCAACTTATTTAAGACAATTGAACTAAACCAATATCTTAGAAAAGATGCATCCAACAACACATACATGGAATAATGAAAGAACAATTAACGCATGCATAAACAGAAGAACAAAAAACACCAAACAAATAGCCTATGTGGTTAGAGAAATATGCAATTCAAATAACACAAGGCTAGAAACAAACCACATCATCCCAACTATGGGACACCACCAGACCTTTGCAAGTCCAGAAAAACCTTCAACTTATCCTTTCTTACCCATACTTGTTTAACACTAGGCGTGCACACTTTGGGAGTTGAAAAGATATGAGATCTCCCCTTAACCAGCTTTGGAATGAACTTGTCCTTAACTAATTCCACCTTAGTCTTTGACTTCCTTTTGTTGGAGTTCCTGTTTTTCTTAAACCTATGAAAAGAAACATTAAAAGTCCGAGGTCTAGAAAATGCACAAGAAGGAACATAAGAATCAACATGATTATAATGATGAGGAACATGAGAATAGGATGCAACATGTTGATTAAAATCCCAACAAAAAACATCCAAATGACCAACTCTACCACAATAAGAACAATGAAAAACATTAGACTTACTCAAAGAATTCTTATAAGAAGATATGGTAGTAGAAGATGAAACATGTATATCACCATTGTATTTGTGACATGGTGCCTTAACAAAACCTGTACCTCCACTATGAGAACAAGATGTCTTATCAGCAAAAACAGCCTTACCATTAACCTTAGACTTAAAATTCTTACGAGAAACATGCTGAAAATTAGTAGCATTAAGTCTAGTCTCAATAGGTGGGGTCGGCAATAGGGCAGGCAAACTAGATTTTACAGGAGTACTCACACTAGATGAACTAGTAGAACTAGCAATAGGAGAGTCAAATCTAGTTTTGTCCAGAACCTGCAATCGGAGTTGAGTAGACGTTAGATCATTATTTGTTACCTCATACTCCACCAATAGAGATTTGTATTTCTCATCGACCTCCTGATTGGCCTTCTCTAAAGCTGCAATTCTACATAGCAAGTCAAGTTTTTCTTTTTCAAATAATTGAGAAATAGTAATTGCATCATCTGCAGCATAAGAAATTAGTTTTTCAAGAGTCTCAACTTTATCCTGCAAAGAAAGATTAGCCTTTTCCAAATTTTCAATTTTGGATTCATAAACTTCCCCTTGAAGCATATAGTCTTCTGCACAATGTCTGAGTCGTTGTTCTAGAGAATCAACCTTAGTCTGCAAAACACCATTATCTTCAAAACAAAAATTATCAGAAATAGTAGACACATTACAATTAGCTTTATTAAATTTTTCCTGCAAATCAATATTAGCTTTTTGTAATCTTTCACATTCTTTTGCAGAAAGTCTGTAAAGAAGAGCCCAATCACTATTGCTAACAACATACAAATTATCATCCTTTTCAAAATCAGATTTTGGTTTTGTAGATTTAGACGATTTAGCAATAAAATTATTATAACCAGACTCATGAACCATTATTGCACTCATAGGATCTACGCGTGAGCCATTACGCTCCATAACAAGCGCCCTGCTCCTGATACCAATTGAGAACCCAATATATGTGCAATATAACAATTGTAAAGCAAGCAAGAATAAACCAAACAGAAAGTAAATAACACACATGAATTTTTAACGTGGTAAAACCCAATATGGGAAACGTCCACGGTTGTCCTCGCGACAACAAATAAATCCACTAGATGAAAAAAGATGTACAAACCTATCAACTACCTGCAATCACTGCGAGTTGACACTACTGGTTATCTCTAACACCTTGACTTCACCAGAGCACCTTGATGTACGCACAAGACACTCGACTTCTTGATGAACACACAAGAAGACTCGAAGCCGAACTATGAAGCAAGCTTACACCAGAGTTCCTTGATGAACACACAAGGATACTCGACTTCTTGATGAACACACAAGAAGACTCGAAGCTAAATCACTATTCAATAATGAAGAAGAAGATGAATGGGGAAGAAGGAAGAAGAAGATGAATGAGGAAGAAGAAGATGAGTTCAATCACCAAAACATCCTAAACCAAAACCTAAACAAACTCCAAGACCAGAGATGAATTGGACGGCCAAAGAACTATCTTGTTGTTTGGAAGAGAAACCCTATTTATACTTAGGGTTGAAAACAAAGGAAAATGGGCCGAAATAGGGAAAAACCATTTTGGACGTACGTACGTCGATATGACGTTCGTACGTCTCCACTCGATACAAACCCTGCTGACTACTTGGACGTACGAACGTCTTGAGAAGGTACGTACGTCCTGACCAAACAAACTTTCTGCTGACTGCTTGGACGTACGAACGTCTTGAGAAGGTACGTACGTCCTGAACCAAAAACCACACTTTAGACACACGACGCGAAGACAAGGACACCGGACGACGTGCGTACAACTAGGTTTTCTTAACAACGAACTCAAGGCGAAATAACCATGGACACTATGTCACAAAATTGATGTCAAACCACTTAATGCCGGTTTCAATCTCCCCCTTTGACATTGATTTTGTGACAAAAAACCTATGACTCTAATAGCACTTATAAAATGTGCTTACAAACCCAAACCATGGCATTTATAAATCATGCCTACAAAATCACTCAAGGTAGAACACATACCAAGTCACCAATTCTTGATATCCAGCTTGATCAAGACGCTTCAACCAATTCTTGATATCCAGCTTGAACACTTCAACCATCAGAGATCGAACGGAAGCAACTAAGAATTTCCGAAGTAACAGAAGTTCCTTCGAGCAACTCCCCCATACTTCATGAGCTCCAAGGTTTAATACTCGAGCTTACCCAAAACTGTATATGCACTTTGTGATCATCATCACTTTCACTCCCCCATACATGATCACTCCCCCATACATGTAGTATACCTGAAACATGACCCAAAAATACACTAACAAAGAAGAAGAAGGTGTTAGTATTAGAGTCATAAATCTCCCCCTTTTTGTCACAAATGAAGCAAGGTAACAAAAGAAAGAGAAAAAAAAAAAATACCAAACCATAACAAATAAGATTAAAGAAGAAAAGAAAGAGAACAATCATGTTAACAACAAAAAGGATATCCAACGGAAGCCATAACATAAACACTTGTTAACACGATGTCAATACAAAGAATTCTCCCCCTAAACAAAAGCTTCACCTAAATGCAATGCATATGAGAAAGATGCACCTAGAACTAACAAACCAAATAAGGATATTTGAAACACACAAAGAACCAAGCATACAAGGGTAGAAGAGAGTAAAGAGAAAACCATACCATAAACCAAGAATCCATGACACACAAAACTAAAAGACATGAGAGAGATCTAGGCATATAAATGAAGAAGAAAGAGTACCAACACAGACACAAGAAAGGAGAATAGATAAGAACTAAAACGAGATAAGAAGGAGATAGTGAAAAGACACTGAATACTTATATAGGTAACAGAGGGAAGAAAAGAAAACATAACATGAATCCCTGATAGAAACCAAGAGAAACCTATATATAGAAGAAAGAGTCAGGACACCAACAATCGGAACAAATGATGCACTAGAATATCACTTTAATCAACCGACCATAACCACCTGAGATAGACTCCAGAGAAACGACTTCATAGTAGCAAGATATCTAGAGAAAAAGAGCAAACAAACAACAAGGAAGAAATACCATACCTGATGAAATTGGGAAGGTACAATAATGACCAAGAACCAAATTGGCAAACCTGTGAGAAATGTGCAAGAAAAGAATATGCGAAAAGAGAAAGAAGAAGAGATAAACAATAGTTAGTAGGAGATATGAAAGAGAATAGGAAAACCATGCATACTAGACACATCCAACAATATCCCATGACAAAACAACAGGAATATGAGTATCTGCAGGAAGAGATACGCATAGTATAAGAAAATCCATTGAGACTCCATGGAAAATCCAATCTGTACATGTTCCTGTAAGCCCACCCCTAGTGAAACACAAAAATGAGTTCAACATATGCCAAACACGATAAGCAACCATCAAGCTCATAAGAAAAATGCTTTAACTGAAGAATGAGCAAGGATTATCGATGTCACCGAGTCACAAAACAACAATCCAACTTCAAAGCAAATTTCCTGCCAGAACACTAAGACTCCGATGACATGCCATACATTGTCAGAAAGATTAGAGAGTCAAAAGAAGAGAATTGCTAACAGGAGATGACCAAACTGAGCATATGCATCCCAAAGTAGAGCAGAGGTAGCCCAAAACCATTACAGGAGGATTATTGGAGAAGACTACCAAGAACACATCTAATCAAACCTTAGTATGTCAATGAAACACCGACTGAAAAGAATTACCAAGGAATGGAACCAAAATAGAGGAAGCCATAAACACTTTTAGCAAGAACATCTGCCTGTAAAGTTACTGAGAGAAAAATAATATTGACGACACGCACATTGTCCATGAACCTGCATACAGTAGAAAAGAGCAGTCTAAGTGGTGGTAGCAACAACCAATGCTAGAATAACAAGCATACAAGAATCCGAAGGAACGGCGCCTCTACTCCTTTGAGGATGAGGAGGACGTGTGCCTGATGACGAAGCACCCTTGGAACCGGGTGATTCTTTGGTGGGAGTAGTCGGAGCGCTCTTAGGAGGCATGTCTGGCATAAGCACAACAATAACCAAACTAACAAATGTAAGAGAAATGATGAAACTAGCACAAGAAATGTGAGAATACCCATGTAGAGATTTTATCAAACACATGGTTTGCATAATCATGAAGTGTGCATATGACAACAACCAAGCAATGAGAATCGCACTAAACTTGTTAGACTAGGATAATGAAGAACCAAACACAAACAATAGCAAATAGATGCTGCACCATATCTAATGAATCAATTTTAACGACAAAACTAACAACCCATATCCATAATAAGAAGATAAAAGGCAAAGAACCGATGTACCATAGAAGTGAAGAGGAATACATCATGAACTTCCAAAAACAGTAGCCAATCCCGATCCGTACAAAAATAAGAGGCAATATGTGGGGATAAACAAAAGATTGAACAATTAAGAGAATTGAAGTGCATCATAAACTAAACCTCGGTGTGTGTAGATGCAATGCAATGCACAAAGAGAGAGAAAGTTCACCACTAGAACACACCCTTTGAAGACCTAGAATATAGAACCATCAACAAGAGACATACAATCAGCAAGTGAGCTTAGAAGAAACAAACTTCAATCCCCTTTGAAACAAACATTATGAGTAGAAGGCAAACGAATATAAATATGATCTTTCAAATGAAAACCAAGACATCCAAAGGCAAAGGAATATAAACTTTGTATGCCTTACATAAAAAACAATGAATATGCGCTTGGATTTTTATTTTGCCGCATGTGGTGGAGTTTAGTCTACATCACTCTAATGTCATTCCCGCGTGGGAGGGATTTTTGCCTCCATCTTTTCAAATACACGAGGGTAGGGTGTAGCCTACATCTTTTTGACAAACACAAACAAACTCAAGAAGTGCAATACCATGATAACGTGCAACACAAGAACTAACATCTCTTGAGTGCATCCGTCAGAGCATGACCCTCACAACCCCAACGGGTTCTTAGCCAACTGATATTGCTTCAAAGACAATCAAATGGCTGGGGATAAAGTGAGTCATTGACCACTAACAGGAGTTGTAATAGGAAGATGAGAATGCTCAATAACACGAACAACAAGATGAACATTAACCAAAACAAAGGAGAGATAGCTCAAGATCACATAAATACTCGAGAGATGGAGAAGTTCTATGAGCTCAAAGAATATGTAAGTGGTTTCCAAAACTCCCATTATGCAAGCATGTCGTGCACTGTGCAAACAAGCAAGGAAAAATGCATGATACATACCAAAACATACTTAAGAGTTCAGAAAGAGAAAACACCCAAACATATTGCAACTTATTTAAGACAATTGAACTAAACCAATATCTTAGAAATGATGCATCCAACAACACATACATGGAATAATGAAAGAACAATTAACGCATGCATAAACAGAAGAACAAAAAACACCAAACAAATAGCCTATGTGGTTAGAGAAATATGCAATTCAAATAACACAAGGCTAGAAACAAACCACATCATCCCAACTATGGGACACCACCAGACCTTTGCAAGTCCAGAAAAACCTTCAACTTATCCTTTCTTACCCATACTTGTTTAACACTAGGCGTGCACACTTTGGGAGTTGAAAAGATATGAGATCTCCCCTTAACCAGCTTTGGAATGAACTTGTCCTTAACTAATTCCACCTTAGTCTTTGACTTCCTTTTGTTGGAGTTCCTGTTTTTCTTAAACCTATGAAAGAAACATTAAAAGTCCGAGGTCTAGAAAATGCACAAGAAGGAACATAAGAATCAACATGATTATAATGATGAGGAACATGAGAATAGGATGCAACATGTTGATTAAAATCCCAACAAAAAACATCCAAATGACCAACTCTACCACAATAAGAACAATGAAAAACATTAGACTTACTCAAAGAATTCTTATAAGAAGATATGGTAGTAGAAGATGAAACATGTATATCACCATTGTATTTGTGACATGGTGCCTTAACAAAACCTGTACCTCCACTATGAGAACAAGATGTCTTATCAGCAAAAACAGCCTTACCATTAACCTTAGACTTAAAATTCTTACGAGAAACATGCTGAAAATTAGTAGCATTAAGTCTAGTCTCAATAGGTGGGGTCGGCAATAGGGCAGGCAAACTAGATTTTACAGGAGTACTCACACTAGATGAACTAGTAGAACTAGCAATAGGAGAGTCAAATCTAGTTTTGTCCAAAACCTGCAATCGGAGTTGAGTAGACGTTAGATCATTATTTGTTACCCTCATACTCCACCAATAGAGATTTGTATTTCTCATCGACCTCCTGATTGGCCTTCTCTAAAGCTGCAATTCTACATAGCAAGTCAAGTTTTTCTTTTTCAAATAATTGAGAAATAGTAATTGCATCATCTGCAGCATAAGAAATTAGTTTTTCAAGAGTCTCAACTTTATCCTGCAAAGAAAGATTAGCCTTTTCCAAATTTTCAATTTTGGATTCATAACTTCCCCTTGAAGCATATAGTCTTCTGCACAATGTCTGAGTCGTTGTTCTAGAGAATCAACCTTAGTCTGCAAAACACCATTATCTTCAAAACAAAAATTATCAGAAATAGTAGACACATTACAATTAGCTTTATTAAATTTTTCCTGCAAATCAATATTAGCTTTTGTAATCTTTCACATTCTTTTGCAGAAAGTCTGTAAAGAAGAGCCCAATCACTATTGCTAACAACATACAAATTATCATCCTTTTCAAAATCAGATTTTGGTTTTGTAGATTTAGACGATTTAGCAATAAAATTATTATAACCAGACTCATGAACCATTATTGCACTCATAGGATCTACGCGTGAGCCATTACGCTCCATAACAAGCGCCCTGCTCCTGATACCAATTGAGAACCCAATATATGTGCAATATAACAATTGTAAAGCAAGCAAGAATAAACCAAACAGAAAGTAAATAACACACATGAATTTTTAACGTGGTAAAACCCAATATGGGAAACGTCCACGATTGTCCTCGCGACAACAAATAAATCCACTAGATGAAAAAAGATGTACAAACCTATCAACTACCTGCAATCACTGCGAGTTGACACTACTGGTTATCTCTAACACCTTGACTTCACCAGAGCACCTTGATGTACGCACAAGACACTCGACTTCTTGATGAACACACAAGAAGACTCGAAGCCGAACTATGAAGCAAGCTTACACCAGAGTTCCTTGATGAACACACAAGGATACTCGACTTCTTGATGAACACACAAGAAGACTCGAAGCTAAATCACTATTCAATAATGAAGAAGAAGATGAATGGGGAAGAAGGAAGAAGAAGATGAATGAGGAAGAAGAAGATGAGTTCAATCACCAAAACATCCTAAACCAAAACCTAAACAAACTCCAAGACCAGAGATGAATTGGACGGCCAAAGAACTATCTTGTGTTTGGAAGAGAAACCCTATTTATACTTAGGGTTGAAAACAAAGGAAAATGGGCCGAAATAGGGAAAAACCATTTTGGACGTACGTACGTCGATATGACGTTCGTACGTCTCCACTCGATACAAACCCTGCTGACTACTTGGACGTACGAACGTCTTGAGAAGGTACGTACGTCCTGACCAAACAAACTTTCTGCTGACTGCTTGGACGTACGAACGTCTTGAGAAGGTACGTACGTCCTGAACCAAAAACAACACTTTAGACACACGACGCGAAGACAAGGACACCGGACGACGTGCGTACAACTAGGTTTTCTTAACAACGAACTCAAGGCGAAATAACCATGGACACTATGTCACAAAATTGATGTCAAACCACTTAATGCCGGTTTCACATACCAAGCCGAATGTCCGGAGAAAACCCCGTTCCCACGGACCAAATGTTCTGTATTGGCCTTAAAACGTCCCGGCTAAGTCTTGTCGATCTTGAGGTTTTAGATTCCAAAACAAGTGAGTTTCGTCCATTTCCAAGTTTGGACCGAAAACCGAGTAAATGCCGACCGAACGGACGGACATAAATCACGTTTTTACGAACGGAACGTTGTTTTTCCCCTTAAAACGCCCCGAGTTTAGTAATGGAGTGGAAAGTCTCTTAGGTGTATCGTTTTCCATGCGAAAACATGTGTGTTTCTTCCACTTATCAGTTCGGAACAAAAATCGAGTACATACCAAGCCGAATGTCCGGACAAAACCTCGTTCCCATGGTCCAAATGTTCTGTATTGGCCTTAAAACGACACTGCTAAGCCTTGTCGATCTTGAGGTTTTAGATTCCAAAACAAGTGAGTTTCGTCCATTTCCAAGTTCGGACCGAAAACCGAGTAAATGCCGACCGGACGGACGGACATAAATCACGTTTTTACGAACGGAACGTTGTTTTTCCCCATTAGAACACCCCGAGTTAAGTAATGGACTGGCTAGTGTCTTAGGTGTATCGTTTTCCATGCGAAAACATGTGTGTTTCGTCCACTTATAAGTTCAGAACAAAAATCGAGTTCATACCAAGCCGAATGTCCGGACAAAACCCCGTTCCCACGGACCAAATGTTCTGTATTGGCCTAAAAACGTCCCGGCTAAGCCTTGTCGATCTTGAGGTTTTAGATTCCAAAACAAGTGAGTTTCGTCCATTTCCAAGTTCGGACCGAAAACCGAGTAAATGCCGACCGAACGGATGGACATAAATCACGTTTTTACGGACGGAACGTTGTTTTTCCCCTTAGAACGCCCCGAGTTAAGTAATGGAGTGGCAAGTCTCTTAGGTGTATCGTTTTCCATGCGAAAACCTGTGTGTTTCGTCCACTTATAAGTTCGGAACAAAAATCGAGTACATACCATGACGAATGTCCGGACAAAACCCCGTTCCCATGGTCCAAATGTTCTGTATTGGCCTTAAAACGACACGGCTAAGCCTTGACGATCTTGAGGTTTTAGATTCCAAAACAAGTGAGTTTCGTCCATTTCCAAGTTCGGACCGAAAACCTAGTAAATGCCGACCGAACGGACGGACACATATCACGTTTTTAAGGACGGAACGTTGTTTTCATCCCCTTAGAACGCCCCGAGTTCAGTAGTGGAGTGGCAAGTCTCTTCGGTGTATCGTTTTCCATGCGAAAACATGTGTGTTTCGTCCACTTATAAGTTCAGAACAAAAATCGAGTACATACCAAGCCGAATGTTCGGACAAAACCCCGTTCCCATGGTCCAAATGTTCTCTATTGGCCTTAAAACGACACGGCTAAGCCTTGTCGATCTTGAGGTTTTAGATTCCAAAACAAGTGAGTTTCGTCCATTACCAAGTTCGGACCGAAAACCGAGTAAATGCCGACCGAACGGACGGACATAAATCACGTTTTTACGAACGGAACGTTGTTTTTTCCCATTAGAACGCCCCGATTTAAGTAATGGATTGGCTAGTGTCTTAGGTGTATCGTTTTCCATGCGAAAACATGTGTGTTTCGTACACTTATAAGTTCAGAACAAAAATCGAGTACATACCAAGCCGAATGTCCGGACAAAACCCCGTTCCCATGGTCCAAATGTTCTCTATTGGCCTTAAAACGACACGGCTAAGCCTTGTCGATCTTGAGGTTTTAGATTCCAAAACAAGTGAGTTTCGTCCATTACCAAGTTCGGACCGAAAACCGAGTAAATGCCGACTAAACGGACGGACATAAATCACGTTTTTACGAACGGAACGTTGTTTTTTCCCATTAGAACGCCCCGATTTAAGTAATGGATTGGGTAGTGTCTTAGGTGTATCGTTTTCCATGCGGAAACATGTGTGTTTCGTCAACTTATAAGTTCGGAACAAATATCGAGTCCATACCAAGCCGAATGTCCGGAGAAAACCCCGTTCCCACGGACTAAATGTTCTGTATTGGCCTTTAAACATCGCGGTTAAGCCTTGTCGATCTTGAGGTTTTAGATTCCAAAACAAGTGAGTTTCGTCCATTTCCAAGTTTTGACCAAAAACCGAGTAAATGTCGACCGAACGGACGGACATAAATCACGTTTTTACGGACGGAACGTTGTTTTTCCGCTTAGAACGCCACGAGTTAAGTAATGGAGTGGCAAGTCTCTTAGGTGTATTGTTTTCCATGCGAAAACATGTGTGTTTCGTCCACTTATAAGTTCGGAACAAAAATCGAGTATATACCAAGCCGAATGTCCGGACAAAACCTCATTACCATGGTCCAAATGTTCTCTATTGGCCTTAAAACGACACGGCTAAGCCTTGTCGATCTTGAGGTTTTAGATTCCAAAACAAGTGAGTTTCGTCCATTTCCAAGTTCGTAATGAAAATCGCGTAAATGCCGACCGAACGGACGGACACATATCACGTTTTTACGGACGGAACGTTGTTTTTTCCTCTTAAAACGCCCCGAGTTAAGTAATGGAGTGGCAAGTCTCTTAGGTGTATCGTTTTCCATGCGAAAACATGTGTGTTTCATCCACTTATAAGTTCGGAACAAAAATCGAGTACATACCAAGCCGAATGTCCGGACAAAACCTCGTTCCCATGGTCCAAATGTTCTGTATTGGCCTTAAAACGACATAGCAAAGCCTTGTCGATCTTGAGGTTTTAGATTCCAAAACAAGTGAGTTTCTTCCATTTCCAAGTTCATACCGAAAACTGAGTAAATGCCGACAGAACGTTGTTTTCATCCCCTTAGAACGCCCCGAGTTCAGTAGTGGAGTGGCAAGTCTCTTAGGTGTATCGTTTTCCATGCGAAAACATTTGTGTTTCGTCCACTTATAAGTTCAGAACAAAAATCGAGTACATACCAAGCCGAATGTCCGGACAAAACCCCGTTCCCATGGTCCAAATGTTCTCTATTGGCCTTAAAACGACACGGCTAAGCCTTGTCGATCTTGAGGTTTTAGATTCCAAAACAAGTGAGTTTCGTCCATTACCAAGTTCGGACCGAAAACCGAGTAAATGCCGACCGAACGGAAGGACATAAATCACGTTTTTACGAACGGAACGTTGTTTTTTCCCATTAGAACGCCCCGAGTTAAGTAATGGATTGGCTAGTGTCTTAGGTGTATCGTTTTCCATGCGAAAACATGTGTGTTTCGTCCACTTATAAGTTCGGAACAAAAATCGAGTTCATACCAAGCCGAATGTCCTGACAAAACCCCGTTCGCACGGACCAAATATTCTGTATTGGCCTTAAATCATCCCGGCCAAGCCGAATGTCCGGACAAAACCCCGTTCCCACGGACCAAATGTTCTGTATTGGCCTAAAAACGTCCCGGCTAAGCCTTGTCGATCTTGAGGTTTTAGATTCGAA